>JAQFXT010001338.1:0-18428 GCA_034683725.1 Strigamia crassipes | reverse complement strand
TATAACGAATAATTCGTAATATCAAAATTCGTCATATCGAATTTTTTTAACACGGCGTTCTATAAAAAAACCAACCGGGTCATCCGTTATAACAAAAATTCGTTATAAAAAAGGCTCGTGGGTATTAAAGAGTTCTTAAAAACTTGTTCTTTATAACGAATAATTCGTAATATCAAAATTCGTCATATCGAATTTTTTTAACACGGCGTTCTATAAAAAAACCAACCGAGTCATCCGTTATAACAAAAATTCGTTATAACAAAAATTCGTTATAACAAAAATTCGTTATAACGAGATTCAACTGTATTATCAACTAAATTATAAAATATTATTAAATTTAGAGGAATATTGGAATAAAAACAAAAATAATTGATGTATTTAGTGCCAAACTGTTTTTTTTTGTTTTTTTTTAAACACAACAAACACTCGAAATCAACTCCAAATTGCACACATTATGTCACGTATTACGCCATGACTGATTTATTCGACCCATTAAAATGATGTAATTATTATTTTTTTTTTTTTTGAAAATTAAAAATCTATTTTTAAAGCTCGGACAAACGGAGGAGAAAATAATTGAAGAGATTATGAGATAAGTGAAGCAATTTGTTGATTGCAAAATGAAGACATTGCTCTTGAACTAGTTACGTAATTAGGACAATTCGAGTGGCTCGGGGGTAGACTTTCACTCAAGGCCGATGTCCCTATTTGATCTTCACTTTTTTACGCCGTGTGCACGAGAGTTCACTGGTCTTGTATTTAAGGATGCACGAACTGAGATTCTTACTCGATTTATTGCGTAGTAGCAAATTGGTGAGATAAAAGTGAACGGTCCACGAGTCGCGGGGGGAAAGTTGACACGACATTAGGAAAAATGCCAAATAACGACACGGACGAGATTCGAGTGAAACGGATGACGCAAGGAGATTGCGCGGCGGAGATTGGTTCGAATTTTCAACCATCGCCGCCGAAATCACTTTTGCTATATTTGGTCAGGCAAGTTGCACTTTTTATTGAAATTTTGTTGTCTAGTATTTTTTTTTTTTTTTTTTTTTTTTAAATGAGGATTTATGTGTTTTATAGTGAATTTGTTGATTCGTAGGTTTTTTTTTTTTTAATGGGATTTTTTTTTTTTTTTTTGTTGATTTAGTGTTAAATAAAATGGCAATTTGTAATAAAATTGTGGGTTTGCAATTGATGTTTTTAGCTGGTACTTCTCTGCATCGCATCTGGTGTGATTTTACCGTAAATGGTGTGATGGGGGGCATCAGCAGAATCTGCTGTTTGTGTATTGAATTCAATTGGTTCGTTATTTTAAACGTTTATTTTAGCGTTTGTTGTCGATTTAGATTTTGAGTTTAGTCATTTTGGTCGATTTAGACATTTATTTTAGTCGTTTTGGTCAATTTAGACATTTATTTTGGTCGTTTTGGTCAATTTAGACATTAAATTTAGTTATTTTTGTCAATTTGGACATTGAATTTAGTCGCTTTGGTCAATTTAGACACTGGATTTAGTCATTTAGGTCAATTTAGACATTGAATCTAGTAATTTTTGTCAATTTGGACATTGAATTTAGTCGCTTTGGTCAATTTAGACATTGAATTTAGTCATTTTGGTCATTTTAGACATTAAATTTAGTTATTTTTGTCAATTTGGACATTGAATTTAGTCGCTTTGGTCAATTTAGACATTGAATTTAGTCATTTTGGTCATTTTAGACATTAAATTTAGTCATTTAGGTCAATTTAGACATTGAATTTAGTCATTTTGGTCAATTTAGACATTGAATTTAGTCATTTTTGTCAATTTAGACATTAAATTTTGTCAATTTTGTTAATTTAGACATTAAATTTAGTCATTTTTGTCAATTTAGACATTTGATTAAGTCATTTTGGTCAATTTAGACATTGAATTTAGTCATTTTGGTCAATTTAGACGTTCATTTATTCATTTTAGTCACTTTAGACATTGGATTTAGTCATTTCGATCAATTTAGATATTGAATTCAGTCGTTTTGGTCAATTTAGACACTCGTTTTAAAGAATACCGCATTGAATCGGCATCTTGCGCTCAATGACAGCATTTACAGTATATTGGGCGCGACAGCCACAAGCGCGACGTTTTAGTTAAATTTTTATAAATATTTGGCAATACAACTTTAAATTGTGTTTCCCCTACTGATTCAGAAGAAAAAAAAATTAGTTGCGCTTCTGACTGTTGCGCCAATTATCAGATATGAACTGCTGACAAGCCTTTTTCTTAGAAACGATTACAGTTGAACCTCGTTATAACAAACCGCGATATAACGAATTTTTGTTACAACGAATTTTTTTAGACGACCTAGTTGGCTTCCCATAGAACACCATGTTAAACAGAACTGGAAAAAAAAATTTTGTACTGTAATTTCGTATAACGAACTTTTGTTATAACAAACACATTTTTGGGTCCCTCGCGAGGTTCGACTGTATGTAGTAATGACAATTCTACATAACAATAAAATATTCACCAAGAGTTTTTTTTTTTACAAATGAAAAACGAAACTTAGGCCTGCATAGTGACAGATAACCTTGACACAGTCAGACAACTTTACAAATGAGTTGCACCAGAAGGGTTTACGACCACCTGCTTGCACTCATTCAACGCCCTTTATTTCCTTTTAAATTTCCCTTTCAAGAAACCAATTTTATTTCTCAATGGTTGCGTTCAATCTCCCGAACTAAATTACATTACTTTCTCTCCAAAACCAACAGAAAACGAAACCAAAAAAAATTTCTTAATTGAATTCCAAACTCGTTGCATTTTTTTTTCCAATATTCATTGTCCATCTTTTTTATTAAAAACCCTCACCAGAATGGGCAGTTTTACAACCACACCAAAGTTCCTAAACGAAGACACCCAAGACAACGACGTCGAAATCCCAACGACCTGCACCAAGGATTTACTGCTGAAAATCTGCAGCCAAAACTTGCACGGTAAACCGTCGATTCTGCACCGAAAATTCAAATACACCGATCCAAACACCAAATATTTTCCTACTCGCTGCACCGACACAACGGTAAGAATAATGCAATGGAATATTTTATCGCAAGGTAATTTTAATCGATACACAGTTTACGGCAAATACTTTTCCCGTTATGCTTAAAATTATAGTGGAAGTGTGATCGCCATTTGCATTTCTCCGCTTCGTAGCCGTTATTTATAACCGTAATGGAAAAGTGCTTGTCGCGAACTGTGTTTTTTGAATAATAATAATCAAAATTTGATTTTTTTGTTGGTGTTCCAGCATTAGGGGAACACAATGATAACTTTATAGCTTGTCCGTTGGAGGCGCTGGATTGGAAGTACCGGCGGTTCCGGTTGCTGCAGGAACTCGTGAAATACGAGGCAGACATTTTTTGTTTACAGGAAGTGGATCATTTCGTGTTTTTCCAGAACACACTGGGGGCGGTTGGATACAAAGGGATTTTTTTTCCTAAACCGGACTCGCCTTGCGTTTATATCCCAAGAAACAATGGCGCTGATGGTTGTGCGATATTTTATAATAGCAGGATGTTTGATGTTGTTCGCGTTGAGACGAGAGTTTTAGAGGTGTGGAGAGTTCAATCGAATCAGGTAAACACTAAAATAAGGACAAAATGAAGCAATCGTTTTATAGGTGCTGAGGATTTTGGCCTATTTAGTCATCAAATGCTTTTTTTATGTACAAATTTTCATATTTTTAGATGTAAAAAGGCTTTTTTTTTATGTTTGTTGAGCTGTAAAATGAGACTTTTTGTGTGTTTTAGAGTTGAAAAATTGCACATTTTAGATGTAAAATGATACTTTTGATGTCTGTTGAACTTTCAAATGCACTTTTTACGTGTAAAATGACACTTTTATGCTTTATGAGCTACAAAAATGCATTTTTTTTTTTTTACACATAAAATGGCATTTTGTGTTTTTTGAGCCATAAAGATGAACTGTTTACACGTAAAACGACACTTTCTGTGTATTTTAAACCACAAAAGTGCACTTTTTACATGTAAAATGCACTTTTTAGCTGTAAAATGCACTTTTTTAGCTGTAAAATGCACTTTTTAGCTGTAAAATGCACTTTTTAGCTGTAAAATGCACTTTTTAGCTGTAAAATGCACTTTTTTAGCTGTAAAATGCACTTTTTAGCTGTAAAATGCACTTTTTAGCTGTAAAATGCACTTTTTAGTTGTAAAATGCACTTTTTAGCTGTAAAATGCACTTTTTTAGCTGTAAAATGCACTTTTTAGCTGTAAACTGCACTTTTTTAGCTGTAAAATGCACTTTTTAGCTGTAAAATGCACTTTTTTAGCTGTAAACTGCACTTTTTTAGCTGTAAAATGCATTTTTTAGCTGTAAAATGACACTTTATGTTTTATGAGCTAAAAAAAATGCATTTTTTACACGTAAAATGGCATTGTTTGTCTTTTGAGCCATAACAGTGCACTTTTTACATGTAAAACGACAATTTTTATATCTTTTGAGCCATGACAGTGCACTTTTTACATGTAAAACGACATTTTTTATGTGTTTTGAGCAACAAAAATGAACTTTTTACATACAAAACGACATTTTTAAAATATCTTTTGAGGCTATAAAACTGCTCTTTTTACGACTTAGTTGACAAAAATTAACCACCATCATTAAAACAGCACAAACCGAACTTTATCGTAGAATTATTGCTTCATTCTTTCCGCCAGAACTTGAAAAAACTAAAAACTCCCAATAAAAACGAATTTTGCAGCGACCGACCTTAACCGTTGCGCACCTTTTTGAATCTATATTTTCTCTTGTAGGTGGCAATTCTTGTAATATTGCGTGTCCGGAGTACTGGTCAATCATTTTGTGTTGTGACCACTCACTTAAAGGCACGCCAGGGGTCAATTTTATCCACATTGCGTAATGAACAGGGTAAAGATCTGTTGCAGTTCATTCGAGCCAACTGCAGCCGAGACATGCCCATTGTTGTGTGTGGCGATTTTAATGCAGAGCCGAACGAACCGGTCTATTCGACCATGACTAATTGCGGGATGGACTTTGTGGGTTTGAAAAGTGCCTACAAAACCGTGTTCGGCCAAGAACCGGACTATACGACATGGAAGATCCGCGAAGAGGGTGAAATTTGTCATACCATTGATTATATTTTTTTCAGTTCTCAACATTGCAGTCCCGAATCGGTGTTGTTGTTGCCGACTGGCGACGACATTGGCGTTGGCAGAGTTCCTTCCTTGGAGTACCCGTCCGATCATTTCTCATTGATTTGTGACTTTTCATTATTGTAATTATTAATTTTATTGATTGTTTCATTCTGGTGTTCATTCATTTCGGTGTGGAAAATAAAAAGGGTTTGAAAAATAGAATTTTATTGCATTTATTGCGTTAACACGCAGGTTGCGCCATGTACTTTTACGTTATAAAAAAACCCCGTTATGCCTATAACTATAGTGGAAAACTCGTAAGTCTAACGGAGCTTACGCTATATCGAAAAATAGCGTAGCCAATCCGGTAATTTTCCACTATTGACGTCACTGACTAAAAATTGCGATTTGCAATGACCTCATTCGCCGCCATTTTGTATAATGTTGACTTATGCTGTTACGTGATTGTGACCACAGTATATTGTGTGTTACGGTTATTAAAGTATTCCGTGTCAAGGTAGAGAGAGACAATAAGGGCAACCATCCTGTGGTAATTTACGTGTAAGTCATCAGCCAATGAGGAGTAATGACGTCACAAATTTTTTCTATCGCGGACAACATACAGCGGGAGTAACGAAAATGGGAATTTCTCGGTAGGAAATTTGTTCCCGGTCCAGCCCTGCTTATGTGGTACAAGATATTCGCTGTAGTTAACGGCTAATTGGGCGCCACCTTTCGCGAATGGTGACGAACTACTTAAGTTTTGTGTTTTTGTGCAGTCGTCCGAAGTGTAAAATTAAAAATGATATTTTATTACATTGGGGAAGAAAAAGAAGTCGGCGTAATGAAAAATTTGATAAATTACGAGTTTATTGGTTCAAGAAAACCGATCTGCCATCTGTTGGATTTTGTGAGAAGTTTACAAGATGGGGTCAGCATATTTAAATCGATTTAAGCGATTTTAAACGATTAATAGTTTCGATTTGATATGTATTAATGTTACTGCATTGAAAATAAACGTATTGATGGTAAGAGATCTAATTTTTATTCGAGCTATTATGAGATGATGTAATTAATACGTTGGAAATCAGGGTTGCCACCTGTTGGAATTCTGAAGATTTCAGGATTTCAGGAAGATTTCAGGATTTCAGGAAGATTTCTCAGTATTTCAAAAGGATTTCTCAAGATTTCAGAAGGATTTATCAAGATTTCAATAAGATTTATCAAGATTTCCAGTGGATTTCTTTAAAGATTTTGATCGATTTTTATGGATTTCCAGTGTTTCCAAGATTTTTAGGATTTCTGAGATTTGCTGTAGATTTGAAGACTTGAAAGATTTGCTGTGGATTTGAAGATTTAAAGCGGATTTCTTTATAACTTTTGCTTGATTTTGTCACGAATTTGTAGATTTCTAGGATTTCCAGAAGATTTCTAGAATTTCCAGAGAATTTCTAGGATTTCCAGAGAATTTCTAGGATTTCCAGAGGATTTCTAGGATTTCCAGAGGATTTCTAGGATTTCCAGAGAATTTCTAGGATTTCCATAGGATTTCTAGGATTTCCTGATGATTTCTAGGATTTCCAGAGGATTTCTAGGATTTCCAGAGGATTTCTAGGATTTCCAGAGAATTTCTAGGATTTCCATAGGATTTCTAGGATTTCCTGATGATTTCTAGGATTTCCAGAGGTTTTCTAGGATTTCTAGGATTTCTAAGATATTTAGGATCTTAGCCTGTAAAAGATTTTCAGCATTGGCTACCCCTCGAATTCGTGCGATTTAAAACGAATTTATCGTTTAAGTTTGACGTGTGCTAATATTATCGAAAGAAAAATACATAGATATTTCTAGAATATTCTCTCCGCAATGAAAAATTTGACAAATTACAAGTTTATTGGTTCAAGAAATTCTCGATAGATGGCTACAAGCAACAGGAAGTTGTAATATTTCTGGAATATTCTGTGAGCTTTTCTGATTGGATATGCAAACGATTTTGTGTGACTACAGGCAACAGGAAGCTGTAATATTTCTAGAATATTCCGTGAGCTTTTCTGATTGGATATGCAAATAATTTTGCGTGACTTTTCCTATTTTGAACGTTGTAGCTTTCGCTCGGTTTTGTTCAGTTGTTCCCTCGACTCTGTTGAGGAAACATGCGTCGAGTTTTGGTGAGTTTGGCTGCTTTCTCTCTTTATTTTAATCAATTAGACTTTTTTTTACGCTTCTTATATTTTTATCTATATGTTTTTTCGGTTTCTTTCTTTAATAGAAGTTCAATTCACGTTGTTTTACTTGAAAATTGTGTAACGTTTATATTTTTACGTCGTTTAGTTTTATTATTTTCAACATTTTAACTTAAATTATTCTTTAGAAACTAATTTTCTGTTTAAGTATATTTTTATAAGTTATTAATTGAAGTTTTGTCTTTTTTAGATTAAGCGGGTTTCTTCGTCATCGGACAATACGACGGGTTCCAGTAGTGTCTTGTTAAGTTATTTTGTATAGTAGACATTTTTGTACTTTTTAATTTAAAAACTGTAAACATTTTATTAGTTGTATAATTTAAATACTTTGTAATTCGTTTTATATTGTGTATAAATTTGTTGTGTGATTTGTAAAAAAAATTACACTTTGCTTTTTTTTTGAATAAAATTGTTTTTTTGGCTTTAAACTTCTTTCAATTATTTAAATACTTATACAATGAAATGGGGAATCTGTATACCCACCCACTATCCCCTTTTTTTTATCTAAGTCCAAACCTGAAAAAATTTGGCATGGATTCGCCTTTTTGGACTTAGAATATTTTGAGAAAATGACATAGCTTATATAGGAAAAAAACTTTATTGAAAAACAAATATACTATACATAAAAATTACAAAAATTTTTTCTTAAAAAGAAAAAATATGGCAAATAAAACATTGTAAAGGGTTACAACTGACCATTTAAGGATTGTCTCGGGTAAACATCCCCTTAGAGACTCCACCGGTCTTACCACCCAGAGTTTGCCACGCTCTGGGCCCCTAAATCGACCTCCCACGATGTCTTCCTGATGATGAAATAAAAATATATATTTATTAACCTGTAAAAAAAATAATTTCAAAATGCACTAAAACTTTTACAATAAATTAATTAAAAACAATTGAAAGTAAATAAAAAGTAACAGAGGAATTCGTTTAAGCTGAAGAGATTCGTCACTGGACACGGCGTCGAGTTTGTCGTCGTAATGGCTAACCGGTTAAACCTAAAAATAAAAATAAAAACATAATATAAGAAACTAAGAAATAAAAATGCAAAGAATAAAAACTAGAAGCACGTTAAAACTTAGAAATGCAACGTTAAAACTTAGAAATGCAACGTTAAAACTTAGAAATGCAACGTTAAAACTTAGAAATGCAACGTTAAAACTTAGAAATGCAACGTTAAAACTTAGAAATGCAAATATTTACTTAAACAATTCACGAGCAACAATTAAATATTTAAAAAAAAGTGTAAATTACGCATTTAAAATATAGAAATAAGTAGAAATTAATGCGAGTCGTCGCAATTTTCATAAACTATAACAACTATAGCTTCTAAACACGTTTGTGTTCATTTAAATAAATATAAATTAACACGTTCTTAACTCATTAATTAAAATACAATACGGACGTATGTGCCAAAGTAATTGGAAAAAAACCTAAAAATTTACCTCATTTAAAATAAAAGCTTCTGCAATGGCAAATTGAAAAAAGCAGCCAGAATTAAAGTCGAAAAAACCGCTGCGTGTTTCTGCCTCCGCAGTGTAGAAATGAATGAAAAAACTCAGCTGAAAACAGAAAATGCAAAACATTAAAAGTATGCAAATTGTACGTGCACATCCAATCGAAACAATAACCACTTTCTGATGTCATCACCTGGTGAAATAAATCCGCAACATAAATAAAAATATTTAAAGATGATCTTTTTCGAAAACTTTACCAAATGTTCCGTGTTTCAATCGTTAAAATATTTTTAACAAAACAACCAAACGTAATGTATCACTTTACAGTGTTTACTGCAATTTTTGTGATGTTTTTGCGAGCCAGTTTCAGTTATTCGTCGTTGAGTGGCAGCACCGATCGAGTGTAAATTGCGGCATATTTTTGCGGTTTAACCTAGATTTAAATACGTGTGTAAAATTACATTTTTTTTAAGTACCGTGTCCAGGAAATAACGTTACTTTTAGCGACCAACATTATTTTATTTAACAGTAAAAAACATTCCGTAAATTTTCGCTCGATAGTGTCGAATGAATTGATGAACGATACGCGCATTAAACCATGGGCGATAATACGAGCCCTTTGAACTTGATCGCAAAAAAAAACTCGTTCGGTTTGTGTTGAGCCGGTAATTTACCTGTACGTGGTACTCGGTGCTAATTACCAGCGGTACCAATACCAGTACACATAATTTAGAAGCATCCTATCCATATCGCATCTTTGCGGTACATCTCTGAAATATTTACGTTATAATTTATCACGTAAATAGTCTGTGTTTTGGTATTCTAACGATATTTCTATTACTAGCAATTAGCACGGAGTAATGCGACCCAGGGCTGCATCGAGACACCTTCTGCTCAACACTGAACCTCGTGAGTTTCTTTTCCAACCGAGATCAGAGGGCTCGCATTGTCGCCCATAGGCGAGCGAGTCGTGTTCAAAGAGTGCGAGCGATCTACAAATCATCTTTGATTAGTGGCGCTACTCAGCGAGTCTCTTTCAAGCTGCAACCGAGTTGGAACGGCTCGTATTGTCGCCCATGCACTACTTAGCGAATCATTTTACAACGAGTACGAGCGAAACTCGTTTAACAAATCCTCTTTGATTGGTGGCGCCACTCGGCGAGTCTTTCTCAAAGCACAAGCAAACACATAGGATCCGAATTTTCACCCATGATCAAAATGCAGAATAACTTGGCTCGTGAAACCTATTTTTTAACTTCTATTAAAGTAAGTTTAACTTAAAAATGAAAAGCAAGTGTTGTTATAATATATCTTTTTATTTACAATTTTATTCACATTTTTCTACCACAATTAATTTTATAAAATAAAATTTAATTACAATTAAAATTGCAAAATTTAAATTTTTAATAAACCAAATCAACGTATCCACCATAATTTTTGTCAAATTACAATTCGATAAATCTTACCATTCCAAACAAAATCCTCAAATAAAACCGATCCACAAAACACTAACTGAAATAAAACAAAATTAAACTTAAAACCGAACACCATTTCACCTTAAAAACCAAAGTTGCGAATCCATTTATCCCGCGATGCTCGCAACACTTATCGACCGACGACTAGAATCCCAATCCCATTCGCCCCTGGAATTCCCCTACACGCAAAGCTGTACGGCTCCCCGTAAATGTGACGAACTGAAGAGCGATCGGTATCCGGCTTCAACTGGAACACACCCCTAAGAGAGCCGCCCTGTGCTAAACTAACCCGCCCCCGCTTCCACTCACGGACAAATATCGCACCACACTGACACCAAACCATGACCCACAGTTAACGGCTTTCGAAGCGGAGGTCCCCTGGTGGGAGAATGTTATCCCCCTGAGCATAAGCCAACCGTAACTGCGTGTCACGTGCTTGTCAATGCGATGCTGATATTTGACGGAACTACCTCCATTTCTTAACCTTAACTATACGGGAAAAATTTAAAAACAAAAAAATTCCTAGTCGGCAGTCCATGAAGTGATGCTGCGAGGAGTTGTTGAGGGAATATCGAAGCTGTTTAAAACAAAAATATTAAATAAGTATTTGTAGCATTTAAGAGTAAAAATATTTGACAAAAATTATGGATCTATGGATTATGGACCGTGTTCCCCAACCCCCAATTTTGTCCCGATACAATTAAAAAGTGAAAGCAATATCGGACGGTGATGACAAGTTGTTCTTCCATTTTCCATTGGGACTCGGTAGTTCGTAAGATGGTCTTGGAATAATTTTATCACTTCATCAACTAAAGAATAAAATATTGAAATCAAATTGTTCGTTTTTAAATTGCGTATTATTGCTACAATTGCTTTTTCAGTTGGCAGTAATGGACAAGAAGAAAATAATAATAAAAAAAAGCAACATGGCACCCCGATGGCACGTGCTGGCAGGTGCCTATCAAAACATAAATAAAATAAAATAAAATTAGCAACCGTGCTTTTAACAAAAAACAAAATTTGACAGAAATGTATTTACCGCGATTATAATCTCATTATAATCTCATGCAAAAACTTCACAGACGTTGACGGTATTGCGTGTGGACAAAGACAGCCTGGCATGCTTTCTTGGAAGAAAAAAAAAATGCCGGAATGTGTAAATTCATTCGCTGTAAATTTAGAAAATATACTCACCCAAATGCATTTTAGCGATGCACAAACTCCATTTCCGATTTAATTGCGGTGGATGGCCAAAGATTGTTTTAAAAAAATCCACCAATGCGGTATGATGCCCGGCATGACGACGTACCATTCTTGTTCCCACAATCCAACTTGATTATTGCTTCCGGTCGTACTTCCGGTAAAATGCCGACAACATCGAGAATTATAAAAAAATAAAAAAATATTAATTCAACTAGTATTATTAATTATTATTATTATTTAATCGTTTTAATATTGCACGGAGTAATGCGTTCAAATACCTTACGTACGATGGCTGCTCTAACTTGAAAGCGAATCCTTAATGTATCGTTTAGTTCACAAATCCTCACGAAAGATGGAAGCACGTTTATTCGAAAAATAATTAAAACCATCAATAAAGTTGTTTCTTTTTATTAATTCCACCTTAAAACAATTCAAATAAACATACATTTTGACAATTCATGAAATCCTGAGAAATTCTCATAAAATCCTGAGAAATTTTCATGAAATTCTGAGAAATTCTCATGAAATTCTGAAAAATTCTCCTGAAATTCTAAAATCTTCAGGATTTCAAAAAAATTTCAAAATTTCCTTCCGATTTTGGTGATTGGCTAAGGCTACCCTCTCGGAGATTCGAGATTCCAGATTCCATGGAATCCTAAGTGGAATCTTACAGCATAGTAGTCAATGAGCCCAAACTGGCCTAGAAATTCAAATTCCAGTCTAGGTTGGAATTTGTTCTATTTCACACACTTTAGAAAAAATTTTAATTATTTAAATAAAACATATTTAAAATTATTATTATCTGTTGTAATGAATAAAAATTGAACGAATACTAAATAAAAAATAATGGATAATGAATAATAAAATAATGAATAATAAAAATATTCCTTTCTATAAAAGATAAATTTTAAAATAACATACCGGTATATATATATTCCTTCCGTCAACTCGCACGAGACGGAAGCATAAAACATTCGTCTTCTTAAAAATATAATTCAATCAAAATATATTTTAGAGATTTTATTTTTTTAAATTTTACCATACAATTAATACATTTTTCCTTTTAAACTTTAATTTACGCCCAAATTACCCAAAAACCCCCATTTTTAAACGGCGGCATCTATTGAAAAAAACCATAAACATAACAGGTGCCCTTAACTCCCACTGTCCCGCAGTATATACAAGGCCTTGATCGACGTCACAGAAAAAATGGCGGCACCAAATCAATTTGGAACAAATAAACAGGTAAAGTAACCGCAAGAAAATAATTAAAACTCCACACGCAAAGAATTAAAAATACAACCAAAATCTAACAAACTCCAAACCAAAAAAAAAAACCCTAAAATAAACAAATAAAACCACCATTGCTAGACAACTTATCATCAATAGATGGCCCGAAACAAATCCAATGCTTTCAGCTGTCAAACGCATGTGCTTTTTCCACCAATTCGAATTTTTATTTATAGTGAACCAAAACACAAAATTCCAAGCGGACGAGCCAATAATTACCCCAAATAATCACCGCCTCCCCGTATGTCGATAACTACGGATAATTATCAACTTAAAAACCACCGGATGTAATTTAAATTTCTATTTGACAGATGGAGCCAATTACAGACGCGCAATCAAACGGTGCCAACAAACCACTCACTCAACGGTTCTCCAGAAGTCACAAAATCACCACCCGACGACACCCGGATGCCGAAGCAGCGCCGAGCAACGCGCCGGTGCCTCCAACCGCTCCAAAACCTCCATTTTCAAACGGATTCCAGCACTACCAACCAGTGGGAACGGCGTACCCAACTTATTCGAGACCGGAAACGGGTGTTGCGGATAATCAACAAACGTGGCCGAGCGTGTGGAACCCTTTACCGAAGTATCCGGTCCTCGAACAGCATTTAAACTTCAATAATAGGTCGCAGATGGCGGAAAACTGGAACAATTCCGTGCAGAATTACGACAGAATTCCGCCGGATTACATCCACGAACAGAACACGGTCCAATACAGCCCGTCGGGCGCTTTGTCCTTCCAACATTCGCTCAGGCAGAATTACATGATGGCCACGCAGACCTTGAGAACATTTGTTAATCGCAACCAGGAGTCGAATAAGGGTCCGCCGGACAAGTCGCCGGTGTTCGAGTTCAGGGAAAGTAGTTTTTCGATGCCCCCGCTTCAGCCGATCGCGAGTTTGCGCAGTGAAGACTTGAAGCGGATGGCGGAGATGTCGAAATTGATGAACGGAGGCGAGAATGTCCGGAACGGGCCGCCGGAATCGGAATTGGAGAAACAGTTGCGCGCGCCGAACCGGAATGACAGCGACAGCGACGACCTCGTGATCGTCGAGAAACCCGCGGTCAAGTGCGAGTCGCCCATCACCATCAGCAGCGACGAATCGGGTGACGAGAAGATGGAAACGTCGGTCACGGAACCGATCCCGGACGATTCTTTAAGCGATAATTTGGACGCGCCGACGCATTTTTCGTCGAATGAAACGCTGGAGCAAAGCGAGTCCGTTTCGTCGCTCGGTACGTCGGACGAGGCGAAGAACGAAGTGGTTTCGTCGAACGACACGGAGTCACAAGCGGACGGGGAAATGACCAATTCGTTTATTACGCTGAGGTACTGCACCGTGAGGATGAACGCGGACGATATTCGCGAGTTGGTCAAAACTGCGAGCAACGAAGACATTTTTTCGGTCCGAAAATTGAGGAACGATTTGCTAGAGGAGAAAACAATCGCGCCGTGTTTCAAGAAGAAAACGAAACCGGTCACTGCGGTCGGCGAGGAGACGGTCACTGCGGGCTCGAAGAGGAAATCGAACGGACCGGAAGTTTCGAAGCCGAGGAAATTTTGTAATATTTTTTCCATGTCGAATTTGCTGAGCAAACCGTCGCCGCGGAAGTACACCGACGCGGTGATTTGTGGGAAATGCAAGTGCAGGGTGTCGGACATCGACGAACACGCCGCGCCGAATTGCTGCGATTTGACCGATATTTATCCGTGTTTGGACGCTAAATGCGAGAAAACTTTCATTTGTTTCCAGCGGTATCAAGCGCACGTCGAGGCGCACGGTTACAAAGTACGCGAGCCTAGGAGTCCCCAGGTGGACGCGGAACAAGAATTGGAGACGCCGTCGAATTACAAGGAGAAATGCGTGTTTTGCGACGATATTTTTTCGCACAGCGACAGTTTGACGCTGCATTTGAAACAGATTCATCGTGTGAATAACGACAGCGAGTTCCTCGAAGACTTCGACGCGAAGTCTTTGTTCGCGGGAATCAAGGATTGGTTGAGCGGATTGAGCGACGAGGATCCGCAAACGTGTAAACTTTGTTCGAACGCATTACCGCCGTCCGAAATGCGCAATCACATCGTCGATTATCATTCGGCCGAGAAAAACACAAATTTAGTTCGGACCGTTAAAGTGAAGCCGAAAAAGAAGCTCAACGTAGAAAAATTCATCGTGCCGGCCAGCGAAGACAACGGAGTCAACGAAGTCAACGAAACATCTTTGGCGCCCACCGTCATCGTGCGGAAAATCAAGATGTCGGCGCCGGATGCAACGCGCGACAAACCGCCTCCGCCGATGAAGGACGTGGAAAGATGGCTGCGGGGTTTGGAGGACAGCGCGGACGGGACGGGAATAATTTGTTTGTTTTGCGAGAAAATGTTTCTTTCGGTTTTCGCCGTTTATAAACATTTGAAGACGAGTCACGGGACCTGTTTGGACAAGATCTTCGGAAGCAATTTGCTGTCGGAGTTGGCGGAAGTCGAGAAATGTTATTCGGTCAAAGATGGACTCGCGTTTTGTTCGTCGATGTGCGAGATGGACAGGGTGGCCGAGAAAATTAAAGTGTTGTTGATGCATTTCGTCGATCCCGAGACGCGTAAGGCGTTCGGATTTGATTCGCATCCCGTGGGGGAGATTTTAGTGAAACTTTTGTACTCGATGGACTACAGTTATTGTTTGTTCGGTGAGGACGGCGATAAGGACGAGGCATTTGACGCTTTGCGTAGAAATGTTAGGACTTTTCTGGTGGCCTGCGTGGCACCGGAAGTGAGGAATATTGTGGGTTTTGATACGGCTAGTGTGGAACAAGTTTTAGATAATTTGTTCGAGTACATTGGTGTTGTGTAGAGTAATGAAATTTGTTGATTTAGCTGTAGTTGCGTGGCGTGCATCCAGTTTTGTGCAGTGGTGACAATTTTTCGAGATATGAAACGACTTACAAATAAACAAAATGGTTATCTCGTCTTTTTTGTTGGTATTTTGTGAGTTTAAACGAGGAATTCTCAATTCAGAAGTGGAAAATGGAGGTCGAGGTGATGCAATAGAAGCGAGCGAAAGCGGTGGCTTAGCGAGAAATAGTCGATGTGCCCGTGCGCAAACGGGGCTAGACTGGGAACAAATTTAGTACCGAGAAATCTGGATAAGGTTCGGGCACGGGAAAATTCCTCGTATCCTGCCGGGCCGGCCTAGCCCTGTGCGGGTAATCGGGAAGTTTCTGGTGTACCGCCGGGCTGGTCTGGCCTCGGTATCTCGGTGTGCAAATCGGGTTATTCAACGAAACATTTTTTTTTTATATTTTCCATGGGTTTTTGTCAACCATTGCTACGCTATTGAGCGTAAGTTGTTTAATGAAATAAACTCCCATTTAATTTATTTCTTTGTCATGGCCAACCAGGCAGCTAGATTTAGTAAATCAAATGATTTACTGACAACAGGATGAAAAGTGTGTGATCCATACTTGTTTGTGATTCCAAATTTTCCAGTTTTATTGGGCTTCAATAGGATGGAATGTGAGTTAGAACAACAGATCTTTTTTGTTGATAAATTTTGAGATTTTGATATCAATAACTTATTATTTTTTTTGATTGTGTAAGAATTTTGTAGTTTAATTATTTTGATTTAATTTTTTTTAGTAAAACAGTTCACAAAAGATGGCAATTCTGTATCAAAATTTCATTTTTGTGTTTTAAGTTAATTTGTTTTTAGTTATTATCCATTTTGTATGTTGTATTTTTATTTTTATTATTTTATTTTATAAAAATTTTATTTGTTTAGAAATTAAATAGATCTGTGTTCTAATTTCTAAAGACAGCTTTATTTTACTCAGAAAAATAGATCAATATTAACGTCTAAGTCAACTTCACTACGGAACTTCGTTAGGACCATGTGGAGATTTTGTAAACCTACTTTACAATGTAAAATATTATATAGTTTACTACACAAAATCAAACCAATTACCTTGTAAATTTTAAAATAAAAAAAATCAATTGACATAATAATAATACCGATAATAATACAATCATTGAATAATTGCGATAACCTTCATGTTACCAATACACCTCCGTACAATGCCAGCATCATCATTGTTCCCGATGTCATCTCGTTGCGGAGCAAAGTATGGGGTCAAAGAATTAACAATTTTGTCATGTAAGCAAAACAACACGTCCATTCCAACCGAAGATTAATCACAAATTATATTTATCAGCAAAACACAACACTTTGCAATGAGTTCGGACGGTTCGTGCTGTTTTTGCTGCTCGCTGGCCCAAGGGACAGTGGGCACCGGAATATTCTGCTCGGTAATAAATGGAATAATTTAATCGATTAATAAAATGTCATCTTAATTATCTGCATCCAGTTTGAGGCCATGATGAAAATAGTGTACGGCGTACACTTAGTGCACGAATCGAAATTAGCCACTGAAAACATGAATGGATTCGATTTCGGTAAATAAATGCGGTCGATGTGAAAATTATTTTTTTTAATTTTGTTTTTATTTATTTTGCAGGTTATAATCCGTACGGTTGGCGATACGTCACTATTGGATCGTTTTTCTTGCTGTTAGACGTGTTGTTATTAGTAGCTGTGGCTACAGTTGAGTTACAATTTGATTTGGTATAAGTGGGAGTAGCAGCTTTTAAAATTTTCCATTTTCGCAGCGCCGTCGTAATTATTTGATTCCTTGGTTGTGCTGTACTTTAATTCGACTCGTGATGCTAATTATATTCCAAATTTATGCTATTTCGACTCGGGTAAGAACGAAATAATTTTTATTTTTGTGGCGTATTAATTTATTTGTGATTTTATGTTTGGATTTAGATTGTGCATCCGGTGGCAACTGCTATAATTGCTATTGAAATAGCACTAATGGTAGATAACGTCGATTTATTGGTTTTGAAAGTAGATATGTGGATGTTAAATTTATTTTTTTTGTTTGTTAATTTTAGGTGTATTTGTATATTGTTGTGTATTCGTATTACAAATCATTACACCAACCTATACCGCACCTTCCAGTTACACTTACCGTAAATATGAACGATTAATCTTCTGATACCTAATGATTTTATCCTTGTTGGTTACGGTCAGGGCCGGATTAGGTCTACAGGGAGCATTTTCAAGCGGAGAAATGAATTTTTATGGGCAATAAATTCATTTGGAGCTGAAAAAAAAATTGCATTTTTGTGTAGAATAATGCATTTTTGTGCAAAATAATTCAATTTTCCTACAAAATAATGCATTTTCCTGCAAAATAGTGCATTTTCTTGCGAAATAGTGCATTTTCTTGCGAAATAGTGCATTTTCTTGCAAAATAGTGCATTTTCTTGCAAAATAGTGCATTTTCCTGCAAAGTAAATGCGTTTTCCTGCAAAGTAAATGCGTTTTCCTGCAAAGTAAATGCATTTTCGTGCAAAGTAAATGCATTTTCCTGCAAAGTAAATGCATTTTCCTGCAAAGTAAATGCATTTTTCTGCAAAGCAAATGCATTTTCTTGCAAAGCAAATGCATTTTCTTGCAAAGTAAATGCATTTTCCTGCAAAGTAAATGCATTTTCCTGCAAAGTAAATGCATTTTCCTGCAAAGTAAATGCATTTTCCTGCAAAGTAAATGC
>JAQFXT010001337.1:0-18435 GCA_034683725.1 Strigamia crassipes | reverse complement strand
GGGAAAAAGATCCGGTCTATTGCCCCGTCCACTTAATTTGACTTGTTGTAACACTATTACCCGGACATTTAAACGGGGCTGAACTTACGATTAGCGGGTTCAGTATTGGCGGTGAAACATTAGACCGCTAGAACATATATATACGAGGATATATATGGCTATGGCAAAACGAGGTGACTTTTACATCCCTCCTTGATGACGTCATAGGAAAAATAACTATTTTCCCCCTAGTTACTTTATTTTATATGATTAACTAGTACCGTAAATTCAGTAGAATTTACCTTTATTTACTAACGTATCTTTATTGTTACGAGAAATAATCATTTCTCGTGTAAAATCATATTATTTAATATTACTGTTTTGTATTTCGCGCGTTTCAACCGATACGCGCTCTGGTGGCAATAATTGTAACCGTTTACGATTTCCATATTGTCACAAGCGGAGAATTCAAAATGGCGGCAAACGAGCTCATTGCAAATTGCAATTTTTGGTCAGTGACGTCACGGTGACGTAAATAGTGGAAAATTACCGGATTGGCTAAGCTATTTTTCGATATAGTGAAGCTCCGTTAGACTTATGAGTTTTCCACTATAGTTATAGGCATAACAGGGGTTTTTATAACGTAAAAGTACATGGCGTAAACTTCGTATTGAGTTCTAACATAAGCTAATTGTAACAATAATTCATTGCAGAGATCTAAAGGTATTTGTGACGATATCCGGAGCAACATAGTTATTGATGAAATGAACTTTTTACTAGGAAATCAGATGCTAGTAACAACCGGTAAATATTATTTATATAATTCCAAACCAAAATGTGTATGAAATTTTTAATTGCTTGATTGTCAGATGGAAAAATCCACGTTGATTGCCAAGCAAAAATTATCATTAAGTATAACACGTTTAATCTAAGCTTAATAAAACACGAATTTCAACGAAGCTCTTTAATGTCCGTATTGGTATGGCAATTATCACTACTACGCAGAATTATAGTTCATTACTGGTTGAGTTATAAACATGGTGGAAAAAATCATCATAAATCAATTTTTTTTGCATTATAAAGTGAAAAAAAAAACGATTAAAATGCGTAAAAATTCTATTTTTTGCGGTCACCTGTTTTTTTTTAACCTAGTTATAAGAAAGAACGGTGGGGGGGGGGGTGGGGAGAACTTACAAGCGTTTCAATTTTTCACCACCAGAGTGGCGCTTGAGTACCATCAGCCCATCAGTTTGTTTAGGTTGTTTCTTTACATTGCCGTACTAGTTGTTTTTGACTAAAAACGTGCAGAAATCGTTTGTTTATTTCATCAAAAATGTGAAGCATTGGTTTGTTTTTCATCAAAAAGGTGTAGAAACAATTTGTTTATCAAAAACGAACAATTTCTTCATATAACCCCTTAAGTTAAATAGACTGCTACGGCCACCAGTGGCACAAAAGTGAACTTCTCATTTCTAGCTGAGACAGCGTGAGAACATGTAAAGATTTTTTGGCCAGAAGTGTACTTCGGCTAGTTTTACAAAAATGTCATTCAGATGGATTTGTTGGAATCCCCGGTCGTTTGCGACCAGCGGATGGCCATGGGGAGCGCACGACTGGGGCTGTTCACATGGATTTTCTTATTTAGGATGACCCAAGCCAGTTTTGAAATATCTTATGTAAATCTCATATTAATTCAAGGTCTAAATAGTCATTGGGATTAACGTATGATATTCTTCTATGAATTAAAATTCTGCTATCAGATTATAGATTAGATTTTTTAATCACTCGTGGTATTGTTAATCGTAAAAGGTCACTTTACAAGCGAAGAATAAAAAGAATAGATTTGTGGGTTGCTCAATGATTCGCACTTTATCCGTTTTGAAGCATTCTGAATTATTATTCACAATTAAAAAAGTAAGTTACTTGGGATTTGTACACACGCTAAGCAGATAAGATAAGATAAAACAACGTGATTTGTGGTTTCAGTACAAATTTCTAAACCGGAAAAGTTTTCCTTGTGTGCAAGAACCTGAAGAGCAAGAATGCCATCGTTCCTGTTTTCACAAAACTATATCAATTCAAGTGAATCCTACTTGCAAGTAAGTGGAATTCTCCCACAAATAGGAAAGTCATGGAAACATTGTGACCGATTGTCAATCATTGCAACCACATTCCCAATGGCCAACACAACCTGCCAATAACAGAAGGGGGTAGATGGTTGATGACGTCACCCGTCATCAGCCAATGACACAGCAGTCCTCATGGGGATAAAAGGCCCTACAAAAGGGACAGACTTTCGGTCCTAAAGGAATCCTACAGAAACCAGTCCATGAGCGGGATCGTGGTTCCATGTCACCATGTCGGCATTTAGGAAACTGACCGGTATGACGTTTCCAGGACTGTGAATACCGCATGGCATAGACAATAAGCATATGTATTTTTTTCTCGGTGCCCAGTATCTTGATGCCAAAATCACACCGACATAAACACATAAATTTAACAAATTGTGTGCAATAATGAATTTTAGTTAAAAAAATGGAATTCAATAATTTGAATTTGGCGTATCGGGTGTTTTTCATTTCCTCGTCTGGCTTTCCTCCATGGTGAGGTGTCTTCCCCACATTGCTTGCAGTTATGTCCTGATAACTCATGATGCTGACCGCTATGTCAGCGCCACCTATCCTTATCCAAGATGGCTGCTTATTTGCATATCCAGATTCACACATTTACATTGACGATCAAAACAAGACACAAAAATCAACATAACTGCATAGTTTAGTCATTGTAGCTTCACATTATTATTATTACTGCATAATGTTTAAAATTCCTTTCAGATTGCCGTACATGTCTGATTCAGATCTAGAAGAGTGCGTTGCAAATAACTTAACCTGCTTTTACATGAAAGCTATTCAAGAAAAAGTGAAAGATACCAATCCGCATTACAACTGCAGTTGTGCCAGAGGATGCAACCAAATTATGATAACTGCTCACCAAAATCTCGATGATGTTGAGGATAACACTTTGACAATATCTTCATTCAGCAATAAAAGACTCACATTATCCGAGCAATTCTGTTACGACATCATCGCTCTGCTTTGTGACACTGGAGGTTTTATTGGCTTCTACATTGGAGTCTCCTGTTTGAGTTTAATCGAAGTCGTGATTCGCGGAGCACAAAAACAGTATAAGAAGATAACCATTTTTCTGATGCGGAAAAGTCGTTTTGAAAAGAAATTTTTTAAACAAATTTATAAAATTGTAGCTAGACACGATGAATTAACATTGCCACACGTAGTAAGCACTCATTCGGACCGGTTAGTAATGCGGATCAAAGCATTGATTGTGGTTTTCTGCATGTGTGTCTGCATTTATCAAATCGGCAGTCGAATTATGTCGTATTACTCGTTTCGTGTTTACACGACAATCGAAGTAGTGGAAGACCGGCTTGTTCAACTTCCGACGTTAGTTATATGCAATGAAAACATTAGAGTGATTTATGCAAAAGAAAAATTCATCAAA
The DNA here is from genome assembly GCA_034683725.1 of Strigamia crassipes. Lineage (NCBI taxonomy): Eukaryota > Metazoa > Arthropoda > Chilopoda > Geophilomorpha > Linotaeniidae > Strigamia > Strigamia crassipes. The sequence goes on along the minus strand of JAQFXT010001337.1, from coordinate 14,937 downwards.
AAGAAAAGTATGAATGAATCGTGTGTTGATAAATTGAGTATTGCCGAATTACTCGACCCACCATCGAAATATGCTGGCGATGCAAAACGTTTGTGGAAAGCTTCGTCTAACGCACAGAGTTTTATACCTTTGGTACGTCACTTAACACACAGTTTGCACCATGTACTTTGCCCTTAAAATGATAGTCAATTTTACGTTATAAATATTGTAACGTAAAAATATAAAAGTTTAGTTTGCGCTTGCGCTTTCACGTTACAGTTATAAAAGTCGACTTACCACGTAATTTCCAAAACTAAGAACTGTTTCTTATATTATACATAGATACAATTTCTGATTTAACTAATTAAAAACAATGCCACAACTTTATAATTGTGAATTGAAATGATTTCCAAAGGAAAACAATGAGATAAACAGTAACGTGTACTCCTCTTGCGAATTAAGTGGAGAATTTAAAATGTCGGCAAACGAGGTCATTGCAAATCGCAATTTCTGGACAGTGACATCACAGTGACGTAAATAGTGGAAAATAACCGGTTTGGCTACGCTATTTTTTGAGTTTTCCACTATAATTATAGACATAACAGCAGTTTTTATTACGTAAAAGTACGTGGCGCAAACTGCGTATTGTGGCGAAAAATTATGTTAACTATAACTTTCTTACTAACGCAGAATGTTATCAACCTGGATTCCTCGTTTATAAACAAAGTGGACGGCAATAAAACTTCCGTTTCAACTGTTTTTGGAGATTGCACTAAAATCAAATATGGTAAAATTGATTAAACTACATGTTTGTAATAAAGTATAGTAATACAACATCACCATAGATGAAGTGCAATATAATATAGCAACTGGGTATGTTTGCATCTTGCAGTCTATTAAAAATAGAGGTTGTAATTCATTTTCTAAGGTAAATCCATTATTCGTGTAAAACTACTATTAATTAATTTTTAAAATTTAAATTGTAGGTTTTCTTAATGGAAACGGACAATCAAATGGATTTTACTACTTACATGGTTCATCCGCATAGCTCTTGGTTGCACGTCATTTTCACAAGACAATCTGTATGTTTCAATGTTGAAATCAAATATCAGTTTTGCTCCAGTTAGATTATCATGGCTGAAATAATAATATTATAATGTTATATTATATGAGTGCCAATGTGGTGCTAGATGCTTCTCACTCGTTAGGAATGAACAACTATACTCTAAGTTAACACAACGTTGTCTTGACTTCCATTGGATGAGCCGTATTACCCTAACTATGCGCTACTGCAGGGAAAAATAATTCGGTTTATTCTCAGTAGTAATATACCAATCGGGCTGAGTAATTGTCAAATAATTAGGTCCGCACGAATCTTATCTGACAAAAAGATGAGTACTGACCTACATTTGACAATTATTTAAGCGCAAGTTTTATTTTATAAGAAAATTTACCGATAGAAAATCGGAGAAACGACCATGAAGATTTCAAATAGGATCAAAATGCCATTTGTATTTTGGTTGTGAAAACCCACAACAGATGCCGCAAAGGACAAGCGTGCATTATCGAAATGGTGAATGCAGGCACCTACAGCCACCAATCCGAAAGCGAATGGGGTTTGTTACGCGCTTCGGGATTGGTCGAACGAATGATAGCCATATTGTTATGCTGTTCTCATTGGTCGTCAAAGAACCAGGGAATATTATTGAAGCTAGAGGTAAATTCTTAATGAAAACCATCGTTTTTGTGATGAAAACCATTCAAATATTACAAAAGTCTAAACAACAATCAGCCTTTTTGAAATGTTACTAAAACATGGATCTATAATATATAAATCGACTACAATGTCCGGTGATCGATTGCAATTCTAAGATTTTGGGCTACTTTGATGTGTCACTACACCAGTGAAACGGTTCAACCAATGGGAGTTAGGATAACATTGTGATAACTTGTGACAACATATTAACTGCTTGAATTCCAAATACTAATCAGTAGTAATGGTGATTAATGGTTGAACAATCAGGTCTTCACAAATCTTATCTAACAAAAAGACGAGTGCTGACCTTACTGTAGTCATTACTCAAGCGCAAGGGGTATTTAATGAGAGAATTTACCGATAGAAAATCAGAGAAATCACCATGAGGAATTCAAACGCGATCAAAATTGCGTCAGGATTTGTTTGTAAAAACTAACAACAGGTGGCAAAAGGGACCACGTTAAGATTTTCAAAATGGTGAATCCAGCCACCAATCCGAAGGCGATTAGTGTTTGTTACGCACTTTAGGATTAGTCGGAGAAACCATGGCCATTTTGTAACGCCCTCCTCATTGGTCGTCAGTCTCTGACGTAGCTAGTGGTGAATTCTCAATTCAATTACAGTTTCTACGGTTGCGAACGCCAAGAAAACCTTGTGTAGCTATGGAAGAATTTAAGAAATGTGAGGATGACTGCTTGATGAAAAACAGACAAAACATTCCATGCAGGTTTAAAAATATATTTAATTTTGTTTTTCATGTTTTCACTTTTGTTTATCTCCATCAGTTTACCATTCATAAACAACACGTTGTTGCCTTCTTGCACCGATGCAACGTCGGCTAAAACAGTTATTAAATCTTACATTAAGGCGGGTTTGAAGATGAAATGCGAGTGTCATCCTCTTTGTCGAGACACTTTCTACATTCCTCACTTGGCATTCGATCAGACATACTCATTACCTATTAATCGAGGTATTCTATTATCACGTTACGAACTGGAAAGTAATTTCCGAGAAGTATTCAAAGAAGAACTGGTTCTAACAATTGACAAACTTGTCTGCGACGTTGGATCGACTCTCGGATTCTTTCTGGGTTTATCTTTTTTCTCACTTTTGAACCAAATATCCAGAATCTCCTCCTTTCTCAACAAACGCTGTAAAAAATAAACTAGATACAGAATTGAAAATATATGTATACCGTATTTCTTTGATTTAAAGTCGCCCTCGATTACAAGTCGCGGCAAAATATCAACACTAGAATACAAGTCGCCCTCGAATATAAGCCGCGGCTTTATATTTGTATTTTGCAGTTGAACTTGTAGGTTTTCTGCCTAAAAGTGGACTTTCTAATGTTAGAGGACGTAATTAGGACATAACAACTAACATTACGTCGTGACGACAATCAAACAAAATGTTGTCATGACATAAATGGAAACGTTTACCCGACGTAATGTTACGTGGAATTTGACGTTCTCAATTATAGTCGCCTTCAAACAGAAGTCGCCCTCGATTATAGGTCGTGGCAAAAAATTGCATTTGCAAATATAAGCCACGACCTTTAATCGAAGAAATACGGTATATAACCATAAAATGGTGTCAGAAGTTCACTATTTATAATAACCCCAAAAAATTTAATCAATTTATGTGTGAGGGCACAACCATGTTGGTTGCTTTAGACAGGTTTCACTTTGGTCCATTTCAACCTTTTCTCAGATGCACTTATAGCTTTATTGTAATACTGCAAAAAATATGAGTTTATTGGGTGTGTGGTGACCCAAATGGGCGCCTCGTTTTCGCCTCGCCTCTTTTTGGGAAACTCGAGATGAGTTTTCCCAAAATATGTATACCGTTTTTTTAAGTGTGTTTTCAATAAAATATTTGTGCTTTTATTCTGCAAAGAATTAATTATTTTATCACTTATGTAACTAAGTGCTGGGGAGTTTGAGCCCTTGTCATTCTCCCCTAGCTGGAATTCCAGGACAACCAACTGTCGTGTGCCTGGTTTCAATGGGCTTTTGCTACTGCTGATGATGTTTGCCCTAGCAACGCATGATTGCTAGGCAAATACTCACAAATGCGCATGCGTCGTACTCATTTTAGGTGTTTGCTAACTCTGACGTCAACCGACAATCGCCGCATCTACAGACCGGCAAAAGATCGTTCGTAATTTCAATGAGATTGCAACCAACATATGAGCAGTACGATGACAGGACTCAGAAAATCTCTTTCATCGGGTATTCCACACTTGTAAGAAGTATTGCAACGGGTGACGGCTTGCCTCTCACTCGCCATGTATTCTGCTTTATTCCTTGCACGGGAAAAACACCGGTTGGAAACTCTGATCTAATCCAGATTTCCCACTCTTTTCCTTTTATTTTTCTGTTGCCCTCTGTTTCAGGTTTTGCACGCAAACAGTGTTTATTTGTTCACGCGCAAGTAGCTACAAGCACAACATTTCTTTCAGTTTATTTATTCTAGTCATTAATTCAATTCACTATAATTTAATATTAAATTATTACAATATATTTCTCCTGTTTAATAAACTTTTATGCATATTTATGTTAACTGTTTTGTCTCGAGTAGTTATTTGTTTTAGCCAATGAAAATCCCCTAGACACCTATTTTCAAGCTTAATCTAATTTTATGCTAAATCAAATTGTATATAAGACCCAACATTTCAACGGTGAATCTCTTTAGATTGATGCTTTCGAATTTTAAGTTTTAGACGCGTAATTGTAAAGAGTGTGATGGTTTAAATCATAGCAATGCTAAACACCGACATCAGATGGCGCACTTGCGCTTGAAAGACACTTTAATAAGTATGCATTAAAGGAAGAATGCATGTTTGAAAGTAATATTTATTGAAAGCAGTGAAACAACTATCAATCGATAGTTGTTTAGTAAAAAAACGTTGTTTATAAAGAAAAACCAATCACAATAAAACTTGGCCAAGTTTAAAAATGCGACGACGTAAAGTCAGTGACGCACCTGTTCGAGATTAGTCACTCCTCTTGTTAAGCGGATTAACTCGGACATGGATATGTCCTGCGTATCCAGTTCCTCTATCATCTGACAGGAAGGATTCGCAGAGCCATGTTTCGATTGGAACATGGATTAATCTCTATACCGTCACCGGTATGTAAGCAGGTTTCCAACCGGAAATCCTCGCCTTGAACGCTTACCCAAAACTTAGAACTATATGTAAATATATGTTGTATTTATCTAACAAATAGGTACAGTTTCCCTTTGGTGATGGAGATGCAGGCCCTTTTTCTGAGGCCCTTGCCAACACGTTGATGCCACTCCTTTCGAACAATGCCGCTATGTGTACTGTTCTTTTCCGAGTAGATGCTCCATAGCGCGGTATGTGTGGTGAAGCCGCTATGCCAGGAGTCGGCAACCTTTTGAGATGAAAAAGCCAAAAGTTACAATTTACAAAATTTCCCAGTTTTTAAAGAGCCACTAACATTTTTGTTTCAATATCATGGTATTGAATTAATACAATATTAAATTAGGTCTCATACAGCCGGCTAGTTCACAGCACGGCTGTAGGGCTGGGCCTGGTTCCCAAGCGGCTGTCAGCTGTCCATCTGCAGTATAATACTTTTTTTATGAGTTTTGAAAATAAAATAATATAATTATTAATATTTGCGCATGGAACTGGAGAGCCGCATCTTGACATCGAAAGAGCCGAATGCAGCTTGCGAGCTGCAGGTTGCCGACTTCTGCACTATGCCTATCTCCAATTCCATGTAGACTCACGATGGAGTGATACGCGTAGTAAAAAAACTTAGTTCCCTCATATGCAACTCAAATACCACCGAGACCGATGAAGAAGGGAGTTATGAGTGACGATGCTGAACGAGTGAATTAAAGTGTCCAAGTGGACATGGCAAGATTTAGGTGGGCATGTTATATTCAATTCATTACATAGACCAAATCTCAAATTGCATAGCTTAGACTGGAAACAGTCTATTGCGACGTTATCCCGATTTCAGTTATTACCGAACACAGTAATAAGAATATCTGACACTGACGTCATTGTAAAGATGCAAGTAATGACGCAACTCGGATAGGAACCAAACAGGACAACATCTCATCTAAAAGGATATACAACAGCCAGTTGTACACCGTATATATGTTTGTTGCCGTTTGTCGGCATAGTGTTTGTATAACGTACCCCTCAAACTGAGTAGCCCGACTCTCGTTATCGCGAATATATAGGGCTACAATAAATATCACTTGATAGAACTTCCGTTCAAACCGTGTTTACACAATAACATTCACTCTAAGATTTGTACTAATAAAGCAATGATACCGATTAATAGTCGATATACGTCATCGACATTCTCACAATCGGTGTAAAAACCATGACGGGCCCCCACTCCAACTAATTATTTGTTAACAGAATTCGATGGTAAGTAGAAGTAAAACTGAATAGATTTACTTTAGGATCGCTTGCATTCAATTGGGAAAGGATTGAATGTAAATCTCGAAACTTAAATCTGAATAGATCTAAACAAAGTCCAAACTTGGGCTATTGGTAAATCTGAAAAGGTTTACTTAAAATCCTTGGTGATCCAATCTGAATAGATTGGTTTACCCAGTATATCAAAATTCCTTTACCATTCGGTAAAGGTATTGTGGCATTGCAGAAAGTCAGCAAAATTATTTCAGAATTTGGAAGATTCAAGATGTCAGCCAGAATTGTAACAAAGGAATCACTCGGACCCGAAAATGGCCAACAAACAGGACCGATTCAACAATTCAGATGCGATTTCCAATGTGATACAGCCTCAACAACCCGATGCTTGTTATTTATCTTTTAATTGAGAGCTTCGAGCTCTAAGAACTAGTCAGGATTAATTATTGTTGAAATAGCCATTTGTTGGCATAAGTTGATGTGTAAATGTTTTTAAGAAGTATTGTCAGAGATAATTCATGCCTGAATTAACCCCCTTAAGACAATAAATTGTGCGTATGTTTTGATAAACTTTGTGTCCTATTTAATTATCTTATCAAACACGCATGCAAGTCCAATCTCTCAGCATTTGGTTTAAAATGTCTAATTGAGGTTTCGGTCTTGTGAACTTAATCTCCTGAAGTGGTATTTCCTTCGAAATACCCAACCCATCTCGACATCGTCCCAGACAACATTTTTCTGTGTTTTTATTACTCCAGCTATTAAAAGACACTTAAAATTAAAACGGAAACTATTAAAACTTTATACTTTCAACTTGTTACCAAGACGATACAGAAGTGTTGCAGTATCAAACTGTATTTACACTTCAACACAACAACAAGCAAATACTGTAATATCCGTAAGTAATACTGAAAATTGAATACACCATGGCGGCTGTAATCAGACATCGCAAATATGTGCAAAAAATGAAAAAAATGGTCACGGATTATATAGAAATAGACTTCAAAGTTCCCCATTTGCTCCCTCAGTTTCCTCAAATCTGTAAGAACAAATTTCGTTATTTCTATTCCGGCATTTGGTATTTAATCATCGCGTTAGTCGTGTCAATGTGCATCTACCAGACATTTGACCGGATCAAATACTACGCTTCATCACCGGTCAAAGTTTCAGCCGTTATAAACGAAAACGAAGACTTTCCAGGAATATCGATCGGTGTATTTAATTTTAATACTATGGAAAGTGCCTTACTACAACAATCAGCACGAAATGCAACTCTTAACTGTAATTTTTAACAAAAAAGATTAAGATAAAGTGAAATCTATAAAATTGTTTTTTTCTAAACAGCTAGTCTCTGCGTGGGCACTATGCCATACTTTGTTATAGATGAAAAAAGAAACATGAGTTCAGTATGGAATTCTAGAAGAATTAGGCCATTAATAAGAAACACAACTATATCTTATGTCAAGGTAAACCTACAACACACCGTTTTTGCCATGTACTTTTCCCTTAAAATTATAGTCAATTTTACGTTATAAATACTGTAACGTAAAAATATAAAAGTTCAGTTTGCGCTTGCGCTTTCACGTTACAGTTATAAAAGTCGACTTATCTTACAAAGTGAAGTGATTTCCGAAACTAGGAACTGTTTCTTCTATTATATATAGATACAATTTCTGTTTTAACTAATTCAAAACAATGCCACAACTTTATTATTGTGAATTGAAATGATTTCCAAAGGAAAACAATGAGATAAAACAGTAGCATGTGCTCCTTTGGAATGGCGGTGAACTAGATCATTGCAAATCGCAATTTTTGGACAGTGACGTCACAGTGACGTAAATAGTGGAAATTACCGGATTGGCTATGCTATTTTTCGATATAGCGTAAGCTCCGTTAGACTTATGAGTTTTCCACTATAGTAATAGACATAATGAGGGTTTTTATAACGTAAAAGTACATGGCGCAAACTGCGTATTGAGTTCTAACGTAAGTTAATTCTAACAATAATTCATTGCAGAGATCTAAAGGTATTTGTGACGATATCCGGAGCAATATAGTTATTGATGAAATGAACTTTTTACTAGGAAATCAAATGCTAGTAACAACCGGTAAATATTATTTACACAATTCTAAACCAAAATGTGTATGAAATAATTAATTGTTTAATTGTCAGATAAAAAAATCCGTGTTGATTGCCAAGCAAAAATTATCATTAAGTATAATACGTTTAATCTAAGCTTAATAAAAAACGAATTTCAACGAAGCTCTTTAATGTCCGTATTGGTATGGCAAATATCACTACTACGCAGAATTATAGTTCATTACTGGTTGAGTTATAAGCATGGTGGAAAAAATCATCATAAATCCAATTTTTTTTGCAATATAAAGTGGAAAAAAAAACGATTAAAATGCGTAAAAATCCAATTTTTTGGTTTAAAAAGTAAAAAAAAATCATTAAAATTTCGATTATTTGCAACAAAAAAAGACAAAAAGTTTACGAAAACGTTCAGAAACAGCTGGTGAACAAAACATCATCACTTATTACACGTAAAATGTAGCAAGATTTGCAAGCAAAAGATTCACGAGCAATTTGTAAGGGATTTTCGAATGATTCGCTAAACAGTTGCAAATGATTCGCTAAACATTTGCAAATAATTCGCTAAACATTTGCAAATGATTCGCTAAACATTTGCGAATGATTCGCTAAACATTTGCGAATGATTCGCTAAACATTTGCGAATGATTCCCTAAACATTTGCAAAAGATATGCAAAGAGCCTGCAAAAAATTTGTAGTCTGCTCTAAAGTTATTCTTAACTTCATATAACCCCTTAAGTTAAATAGACTGCTCCAGTCACCAGTGGCACAAAAGTGAACTTCTCATTTCTAGCTGAGGCAGCGTGAAAGCATGTGAAGATTTTTTTGGCCAGAAGTGTACTTCGGCTAGTTTTACAAAAATGTCATTCAGATGGATTTGTTGGAATCCCCGGTTGTTTGCGACCAGTGGATGGCCACGGCGAGTGCATGACTAGAGCAGGCGAAAAGAGCTGTTCACATGGATTTTCTTATTTAGGATGACCCAAGCCAGTTTTGAAATATCTTATGTAAATCTCATATTAATTCAAGGGCTAATTAGTCATTGGGATTAACATACGATATTCTTCTATGAATTAAAATTTTGCTATCAAATTATAGATTAAATTATATTTTTTAATCAGTCATGGTATTGTTAATCGTAAAAGGTCACTTTACAAGCGAAGAATAAAAAGAATAAATTTGTGGGTTGCTCAATGATTCGCACTTCATCCGTTTTGAAGCATTCTGAATTATTATTCACAATTAAGAGAGTAAGTTACTTGGGATTTGTACACATGCTAAGCAGATAAGATAAAAAAAAAAAACGTAATTTGTGGTTTCAGTACAAATTTCTAAACCGAAGAAGTATTCCTTGTGTGCAAGAACCTGAAGAGCAAGAATGCCATCATTCATGTTTTCACAAAACTATATCAATTCAAGTGAATCCTACTTGCAAGTAAGTAAAATCCTCCCACAAATAGGAAAGTCATGGAGACATTGTGACCGATTGTTGGACACTGCAACCACATTCCCAATGGCCAACACAACCCACCAATAAACGGACAATCGAATGGATTTTACTACTTACATGGTTCATCCGCATAGCTCTTGGTTGCATGTCATTTTCACAAGACAATCTGTATGTTTCAATGTTGAAATCAAATATCAGTTTTGCTCCAGTTGATGAAGTCACCTGTCATCAGTCAATGACACAGCAGTCCTCATGGGGATGAAGGGCCCTATAAAAGTGACGGACATCCAGTCTTAAGGGAGTCTTACAGGAACCAGCCCATAAGTGGGATCGTGCTTGTCATCACGTCGGCATTTAGGGAACTGACTGGCATTTAGGGAACTGACAGTATGTCGTTCCTAGTACCGTGAATACTGCATGGCGTGGACAATAAGCAAATGTTAACCACGCTGACCATTTGGTTATCCCTAACTGTGTGGTAGGCGTTTGGCTGAGATTGGGTGATGGCAACATCACCCAAGAAACAAGAAAAGACATCAAAGAGACTGCCCCTAGACAACTGAATAAAGGCTACCAAGCAATAAAACAGTTTCTTGTGTCATTTCTTACTATGTGTCGTGCGTTCGGCGCTGTTTATGGCCCCCTAGCAAAAACGGAGTTTGTCCACTCTCACAATTATTTGAATTTGGCATATCGGGTGTTTGTCATGTCCTCGTCTGACTTTCCTGCATGGTGAGGTGTCTTTCCCACATTGCTTGCAGTTATGTCCTAATAACTCATGACACTGACAGCTACATCAGCGCCACCTACACGGAAATAAATGCTTTATGTTCCCTGCCCTTATCTTACTTGCATATCCAGATTCACACATTTAAATGACGATCAAAGAACACATTACATGGCCTTGGTAAAAGCAAAATACAAAAACCAACATAACTACTTACTTTAGTCATTGTACCTTGCCACATTATTATTAGTACTGCATAATGTTTAAAATTTCTTTCAGATTGCCGTACATGCCTGATTCAGATCTAGAAGAGTGTGCTGCAAATAACTTGACCTGCTTTTACATGAAAGCTATTCAAGAAAAAGTAAAAATTACCAATCCGCATTACAACTGCAGTTGTGCCAGAAGATGCAACCGAATTATGATAACTGCTCACCAAAATTTCGATGATGTCGAGGATAAGACTTTGACAATATCTTCATTCAGCAATAAAAAAGTCACTTTATCCGAGCAATTTTGTTACGACATCATCGCTCTGCTTTGTGACACTGGAGGTTTTATTGGTTTCTATATTGGAGTCTCCTGTTTGAGTTTAATCGAAGTCATCATTCGCGGAGCGCAAAAACAATATAAGAAGATAACCATTTCTCTGAAGTGGAAAAGTCGTTTCGAAAAGAACATTTTTAAACGAATTCATAAAATTGTAGCTAGACATGAAGAATTAACATTGTCATACGTAGTAAACAGTCGTTCGTACCGGTTAGTAATGCGGATCAAAGCACTGATTGTAGTTTTCTGCATATGTGTCTGCATTTATCAAATCGGCAGTCGAATTATGTCATATTACTCGTTTCGTGTTTACACGACAATTGAAGTGGTGGAAGACCGGCTTGTTCAACTTCCGACGTTACTTATTTGCAATGAACACAATAGAGTGATTCATGCAAAACAAGAACTCATCAAAGAGAAAAATTTGAATGAATTGTGTGCTGATAAATTGAGTATTGCCGAATTACTCGACCCACCATCGAAATTTGCCGGCGATGCAGAACGTTTGTGGAAAGCTTCGTCTAACGCAGAGAGTTTTTTACCTTTGGTACATCACTTAATACACAGCTTGCACCATGTACTTTTATCTTGAAAATATAGTCAATTTTACGTTATAAATATTGTAATGTAAAAATATAAAAGTTCAGTTTGCGCCTGCGCTCTCACGTTACAGTTATAAAAGTCGACTTACCTTACAAGTCACGTGATTTCTGAAACTAGGAATTGTTTCATATATTAAATATAGATACAATTTCTGTTTTCACTAATTCTAAATAATTCCGCAACTTTATTATTGTGAATTGAAATGATTTCCAAAGGAAAACAATGAGATAAACAGTAACATGCGCTCCTGTTGCGAATTAAATGGAGAATTTAAAATGGCGGCGAATGAGGTCATTGCAAATCGCAATTTTTAGTCAGTAAAGTTACAGTGACGTAAATAATAGAAAATTACCGGATTGACTATGCTATTTTTCGATATAGTGGAAGGTCCGTTAGACTTATGTGTTTTTCACTAGGCATAACCGGAGTTTTTATAACGTAAAAGTACACGGCACAAACTGCATATTGTGGCAAGAAATTACGTTAACTATAATTTTCTTACTAATGCAGAATGTTATCGAACTGGATGTCTCGTTTTTAAACAAAGTGGACGGAAATAAAACTTCTGTTTCGACTGTTTTTGGAGATTGCACTAAAATAAAATATGGTAAAATTGATTAAACCACATGTTTGTAATAAAGTATAGTAATACAACATCACCATAGATGAAGTGCAATATAATATAGCAACTGGGTATGTTTGCATCTTGCAGTTTATTCAAAATAGAGGTTGTAATTCATTTTCTAAGGTAATCCATTATTTGTGTAAAACTACTATTAATTAATATTTTTTTTAAATTAATATTTAATATTAAATTGTAGGTTTTCTTAATGAAAATGGACAATCGAATGGATTTTACTACTTACATGGTTCATCCGCATAGCTCTTGGTTGCATGTCATTTTCACAAGACAATCTGTATGTTTCAATGTTGAAATCAAATATCAGTTTTGCTCCAGTTAGATTATCATGCCTGAAATAATATTAGTATAATGTTATAATATATGAGTGCTAATGTGGTGCTGGAATGAACAACTATACTCTAAGTTAACACAACTTTGTCCTAACTCCCATTGGATGAACCGTATTACCCCTAACTAGAGACTATGCACTACCTGCAGGGAAAAATGGTTTGGTTTATTTTCAATGAAAACCATCGTTGTTGTGATGAAAACCATTCAAATATTACAAAAATCTAAACAACAACCAGCCATTTTAAAATGTTACTAAACCAAGGATCTATAATATAAAAATCGATTACAATGTCTGGTGATCGATTGCAATTCTAATATTTTGGCCTACTTTGATGTGTCATTACACCAGTTTAAATGGCTCATCCAATGGGAGTTAGAACAACATTGTGTAAACTCAGGGCCGGCCTTCTTCAAGTCGAGGCTTAGGTGCGAAAAGAATTGTGGGGCCCCCTACTCTGTAACACATGTATTACACATGTATTAAATTATAATCATAATAACATATTAACTAAAATTTACTTGCCTGTGAAATAGTGTAGTTTTTAATAACCGATGGTTAGGATAAATATGTGGATTGAACTGACACGCATGATAAATTGTTGAAAAATGTTTTGCACTCGCTCTTTGTTCTTAAAATAGAAATTAACCGTATTGTTTCTCGGAGTATGTTTAAGGTGCGTCTTATGACGCAACAAAAATCATATGGAGTATACCCAAGTCACGTCATATAATACAATGCTACCAAAAAAGATATGGAGTGTATAGCAGTTCAAAATGGTGAATCCAGCCACCAATCCGGAAGCGATTAGGGTTTGTTACGCGCTTTGGGATTGGTCGGAGAAACCATGGCCATTTTGTAACGCCCTCCTCACTGGTCCGTAGCTAGTGGTAAATTCTCAATTTAATTACAGTTTTTACGGTTGCGAACGCCAAGAAAACTTTGTGTAGACATGGAAGAATTTAAAAAATGTGAAGATGACTGTTTCATGGAAGACAAACAAAACATTCCATGCAGGTTTAAAGATATATATGATTTTGTTTTTCATGTTTTCACTTTTGTTTATCTCCATCAGTTTACCATTCATCAACAACACGTTGTTGCCTTCTTGCACCGATGCAACGTCGGCTAAAAGAGTTATTAAATCTTACATTAAGGCGGCTTTGAAGATGAAATGCGAGTGTCATCCTCCTTGTCGAGACACTTTCTACATTCCTCACTTGGCATACGATCAGACGTACCCAATGTTGATTAATAAAAGTGTTCTATTTTCACGTTACGAACTGGAAAGTAATTTCCGAGAAGTATTCAAAGAAGAACTAGTTCTAACAATTGACAAACTTGTTTGCGATGTTGGATCGACTCTCGGATTCTTTCTGGGTTTATCTTTTTTCTCACTTTTGAATCAAATATCCAGAATCTCCTCTTTTCTCAACAAACGCTGTAAAAAATAAACTAGATACAAAACTGACTATATATATATATATAAACATAAAATGTTGTCAGATGTTCACCATTTATAATAATCCCAAAAAATCTAATTAATTTATATGTGAGGGCACAACCACAAAACGACCAAATTGTTGGTCGCTTTTGACAGATTTCACTTTGTTCCATTTCAACCTTTTCTCGGATGCACTTATAACTTTATTGTAATACTGCAAAAACATAAGAGTTTATTGGGTGTGTGGTGACCCAAATGGGCGCCTCGTTTCCGCCTCACCTTTTTTTGGGAAACTCGTGATGAGTTCCCCAAAATATGTATACCGTTTTTGTTTAGTGTGTTTTCAATAAAATATTTATGCTTTTATTCTTCAAAGAATTAATTATTTTATCACTTATGTAACTAAATGCTGTGCGAATGTCTGCAATTCTGCAGGCACAATTGGGGGAGTTTGAGCCCTTGCCGTTCTCCAGTAGCTGGAATTCCAGGACAACCAACTGTCCGTGCCTGGTTGCCATAGACTTTTGCTACTGCTGATGACGTTTGCCCTAGCAACGCATGATTGCTAGGCAAATACTTACCAACGCGCATGCGTCTTACTCATTTTAGGTGATATTCAGTTCAATTTGAACTCAGTCTTTCCATTGTTTTCAACCAAATCACACCATCCTCGTGGCTTCGCATCATTACTGCAAGTTTCGACCGTGATACTGTTTGACGACCAAGGACTCATCAGATATCTCTAAGTTATTACATGGGCTTAGACCACCTCGCACATTGGTTAGCATCAGAATCACTTTAAGAAATAAAAAATAAAATAAAATAAAAAAAAATACAAGGCGAAACGTGCACCGGTTCTGTTGGGGTCCCGGATAGCTTAATTGGTAGAGCACCCATCCGGCAAGTGGGGGATCTGGGTTCAACTCCCGGTCCGCGACTCCT
>JAQFXT010001336.1:0-18450 GCA_034683725.1 Strigamia crassipes | reverse complement strand
TTTATCAAATTTTACCACATTTTATCAAATTTTACCAAATTTTATCAAATTTTACCACATTTTATCAAATTTTACCACATTTTATCAAATTTTTCCCAAATTTACTAAAATTTCACCAAATTTACTAAAATTTCACCAAATTTACTAAAATTTCACCAAATTTACTAAAATTTCACCAAATTTACTAAAATTTCACCAAATTTACTAAAATTTCACCAAATTTACTAAAATTCCACCAAATTTACTAAAATTTCACCAAATTTACTAAAATTTCACCTAGTTTACTAAAAATTCACCAAATTTTACCAAATTTGACTCCAAAAACACTTAAATTTTCCCACAAAATACAAAAACATAAATTTCTATTTACAAAACTCTTCCTGCAAAACTCTCCAAATCTGACCCAAGAAATTAAATTTTCCACCAAAACACAAAAATATAAATCTCCTTTTTTGCAACAAGACAAAAAAAAAATCATTTACATAATCAAGATTGAAACGATACCACTAATATTCACACCCCAGGGTATGCTTGAACTACATAACCCTTCCTGTAGGGCACACCTGTGAATAAACGTAGAGAAAATAAGCCGTGGGTCAAAAATATTTGGGTACGTATATAAATGCCCATAAATAAACTCACACCTTCCTCTTTTAATAAAAATAAACAAAAAAAATTTATATATTTTCACTTCACCGCCATTTTTTATCAAAATTCTTCGTTTTACACAAAACTCAAAATTTTTATTCCCAAAAATCCGACCTTAAAAATGTCACCCGATCACACCCGGTCAAAAAAAAAAAAAACCTCCATTAGATTCGCACTAAATTACTGGACTATATATATACAACAAAACGGGTTCAATTAAAGTGTGAAATTTCTTCAATTTACCCAAAATGACAATTTCAATTGGTCCCCGGGCATTTTGCGGTGCCCGCCCCGTCGACCAGGCCGCGGACCCGGGCCAGTGGCGGCCAACGAACGACTGCCGTCATGGTCCAAATATTTTTTTAAATTTTTTTTTTTACTCAAATTAATTTAACTCGCACGCCTTCTGACGATTAAAGTCGTAAGCATCAAGGGGGTTTATATAAAGCCAGTCAAAAATCACTTTAAACGCATTTCGAATCATCTTTTAAAAGGTATCATGTCTCGAGTTCTTGACCTTCAATTTTTCCTCTCTAAAAAAAAAAAAAATAATAATAATTAATTTTATTTTAAATAATTTTTTTATTTTTTTTTTAACTTTTTCAGTCATGAATTTATCATTAACTCGTTGTTTGTGCGCCGCCATCTTTGCTATTCTCGTTACGTGGATTTCCGGTCCACAGACGGTCGAAGGAATCCTCTCAAACACGATCCACGGCTTCGTGCAAGACGTTAAAGACAACCCGGTGTCGATACTTGCACTTTTAGCCTTCAAATATTGGCTTCTGTTATCGACCGGCGCCATTACTGTGGCACCTACGGGTCTAGGAAAACGAGACGTGAGCGCGCAACTCAAAACCGAATCGGATTCCATGTACGCGCATTTGATTGGTCGCTTGGACAAAGATCAATGCGTACCTAAACTCATCTGCCTCAACTTAGCGCAGCCCGGAACCCAGGGAACTCTACACGATAAAATAATCCGCGCATTTAGGTGAGTATCTGCGTATACGCGACTTGTGACGTCAGAAATACTCAAAAAATCATTATTTCGCGGGTTAATTTATGAACAAAATGCGATTTGTGACGTCAGAAATACTGAAAAATCATTTTGTTGTCGATTTTCGCGTTTAAATTTAAAAAAAAATTAAATTAGGTTTATTTTCGGGTTAAAACCGATTAATTTCGGTTTAAATTTAATTTATATTGGGTTTGGATGTTTTTATTTATTTATTTTCTTTTTTTTTTTGCGTATCTGTCTGGTTTGATTTTGCGGTCGGTTCGTCTGGTGACGTCATTACGCACGCGCTTCATTCATCGTGTGCAACATGCTCTGAATATTCATAAAGAGCTCACTGATCAAAGGGTGGAGATGTCTAACCCACTTAAAAGCGAGAAATCGTAAAGGTCACGTGTCCTCTGAACAGTGGTTCGATGAACCGAACACAAACGCAGTCGGTCCCAGACCAAGACTGACCTCGCAACGGCTCAACTCTTTTCTTGTCCAGAGATTACAACTTGTTAGTCATTCATAGACGAGAAAGGAAAGAAAAACAATTCCGCCGAAGCAAAAATCCATCAAAAACTTGAAAATACAATAATGGCGGCGAATAAACTTTTTCTTGAACTTGACCTCAAAAACTGATTTATAAAAAAAAAAAAATTAATGATATGGTAAACTAGACAGACTCCAATTGGTAAATTAATTTGGGCTTGTTTGAGAAAGATTTTTTTTTTTTTTTTTTTTTTTTTTTTTTAAATTTGAATAAATTAATAGTAGATGTAAGATGACGGTTTTTGTGTGGATAACACGGGTGTGCTGCGGGAAGCCGACTTTAGGGCGGGCAATTTGATGTTTTGTTGATTTTTTTGAGTTTTTGATTTTTTTGACTATTTTTTGACTATTTTTGAGTTTTATTAATTTAGTTGACATTTTTCGACTGTTTTTTATTACTTTTTACTTTCTATTACTTTTTTCTATTCTTTTTTGATTTTTTGACATTTTTTAAAAACATTTTTTAATATTATTTTTGACTACTTTTGACTTTTTTGTTGACTTTTTTTTTTTTTTACTGTTTCTCACTATTTTTGACTATTTTTGACTGTTTTGGATTATTTTTGACTTTTTAAATTTTTTTTTTATACTATTTTTTAACTATTTTAATTTTTTTGACTATTTTAAATTATTTTGGATTTTAATTTGACAATTTTTATTGCTTTTTGGCCTTTTAGGACTGTTTTTGACTATTTTTGACTATTTTTGAACTTTTTTTTTTTACTATTCTTTTACTATTTTCTTTAGTTTGACAATTTCTGACTTTTTTAAATTGTTTTTTGACTCGTTTAAGCTGTTTTGACTACTTTTGAACTTTTTTTGACTATTTTTTTTACTGTTTTGACTTTTTTTTAGTGAAAAAAATCCAATTTTGCCTGGTGACGCAAAATCGCCTCTGTTTCCGTACAAATACGCAGCTTTGATGGGCCAACACGCGTCTTCGGTTGAATCGTGTTCGAGACTTTTTCCCAAATGTAAACAAACCGTCGCCCAATTGCAGAAAATGGCAACTTTCGTTTTTGAATCGGATATTTAAAATAAAATTTTTTTTTAAATTATAAAATTGTAATCTTAAAATGCTCAATTTTTTTTATTATCGTTATTACAATTTACAATCTCATAAATTGTTACTGAATTTTTTTAATCATTACTTTTTAACACGATTTTCATCATTTCATCATTTCATCTTCATTATAATTGTTATGTAATGGAAAAAATAGTGAAATAAAAATATTTTTTGAATTTTAATAATTCTAAAACCAATTTTTAACTAAAATTTAATAAAATTTATAATTAAAAAAAAAATAATTTTTTTTTTCTTATAAAATAAAATAATAAATAAAAAGACAAAAAAAATGACCCCAATTTCCAAACTTTTAAATCCAACTCAAGTGTTTGTAATCTGAAGAATCCCTTTAAACTTTCCACTGACCTTCTTTCGAAAAATAATACACAAAAAAAAAAAAAAAAAAAAAAAAAAAATAAAAAAAGGAAAAGATAAATAAAATGTTACTGACCCTGATATTGAAATTTTCAAACAAAAAGAAGAATTAATCAGCCAAAAAAAATCAAAAATTTAAATTTACACTTTTCAAATACATTTCCTTTAAAAAATAAAAATTATTCCAAAAAAAAAAAAATTGTTCCAAAAAAAAAAAAAAAATTAAAAAGTGAAAGAATTGGATTTCTAGGCGCAATTTTTTTCTAACCCGAGGGATTCCAAGAGCCCAGATGGGGAGTGTTATGTTTAAATGATGAAGTGAGTCTCATCTGGGTTCCATGTCCCCATTTGTGTGCCCTGGTGTGAACGAACCACCCTCGTTTTCGTACAAAAACCTTTCAAGTCGGATAAAATAAAAGTGACACCAAAAAAAAAATTGTATAGAAAATGTTGTATTGATTATCGTTCATTTGTCGTTAATTGACATAGATTTTTAGCTGTTTTTATGAATTTTTAGCTGTTTTCATAAATTTTTAGCTGTTTTCATGAATTTTTAACAGTTTTCATAAATTTTTAGCTGTTTTTATGAATTTTTAGCTGTTTTCATGAATTTTTAGCTTTTTTCATGAATTTTTAGCTGTTTTCATGCATTTTTAGCTGTTTTCATGAATTTTTAACAGTTTTCATGAATTTTTAGCTGTTTTCATGAATTTTTAGCTGTTTTTATAAATTTTTAGCTGTTTTCATAAATTTTTAGTACTTTTCATAAATTTTTAGCACTTTTCGTACTTTTTACTCACTTTTCATAAATATTTAGCAATTCAGATGAATTTTTAAGCATTTTTAGCAATTTTTACAATTTTCAAGAATTTTTAGCAATTCCCATAAATTTACATAAATTTCTATGAATTTATAGCACTTTTTGTATTCATTTATAGCAATTTTCATTAATTCTCATGAATTTCCACTAATTTCTATACATTTTTAGTAATTTTTAATTCATTTTTAGCAATTTTTCATTAATTCACTAGAATTTTAAGCAATTTTTCATAGTATAGTTATTAGTATTACTTTGTATTGCTAATTGTAGTCAGTTGTTACGGTAATGTTCGTTGTTACAATAAATTCACACATCAGACACGTCGAGATGAAATATGCCGCTGCATTCTTTTCAATATTCACACTAACAGAAAAACATATAGGAAATTAAAAGCGGAAGTCCACGAATTGTCGACGCAATTAAATTACCAATAACTGTGTCACAAATGGGAGTTTTTCCTAAAATTCTTTCGCCCAAAAAAAAAAAAAAAAAAAAAAAAAAAAAAAAAAAAAAAAAAAAAAAAAAAAATTTATAAAAGTATAATAATAACATTTCAATCAAACACTCCCTTTAGCCTTACCAACGTCATTAATGACCTAATTTTGCAACATTAGTTCTAAAAGAGTTAAAAGAATGGAAATTCCAATCCATCAGTCCCGGTTAAGGATGTGGATATGCAAATGAGGGTCAGTGAACACAAAGATCTAAACTGTAATTTATTAATCAACTTTTCCTTAATTTCTAATTCAAACACATAAATATCATTCGTGCTGATTACCATGAATCAATAATCCCAAGAAACTCATTAAATTCATTAAAAATAAGCCTAACTTAAATTTTTATTTTTTTAAAAATTTTTTTTTAAAAATTTTTCTAATTAATTATTTGTTTAAAACTGTATAAAACTCCATTATTGGATGCACTTGATGGGAATCTTCGCCCATTTCAAGATCACTGGCCTTGTGAAGCAGATGCACCTTTAAAGTGAATGACTGCCCTCATTGGGCCCCAGCTCATCCACAAAGGAGGCGACGAAATTAAAAATATTTTTAAATTTCCACTAAAAAATTAAAAAAAAAAAATTAAATTTTAATTAAAAAATTATAAAAAAAAAATTATAAATTTTTTTGTTGAATTAAATTTTAGGATTTTTGTTATTAGGGGGGGGGCAATGGGGGGTGGGGGGGATGGTGTTTAAAATTGAGAGGGAAATGAAGAGAATATGGGCGATTACGTAATACAAAAGGATAGATTCGCCGTGCGTTGTATTGGTTGGTTGAATTGAGGGCAAAGGCGGATCGACCAGTTCGGTGAGTGTCCACCCGTAGGTCAAACTCCTCGCGCGCGCATTTTCCATCTCGTTATCAACGCAAGCCTCTCCACGTCTTTTTCGGCGCGTGCTCTGATTCGACCCCCGACCGCCCCACCTCCATCTTTGATATAAAAGCCAAACAGGCACAGTGGACTCTCAATTTTTGCTTGAATTCGGGACAACAATAGTTCTACACGGCGGTTTCATCTTCTCTGGGGTTTGTTTGTTGCTCTCTTTTGGTTTGATCTTCGGCTCATCACTAAATGTACGTACTAGAAATTTTTTTTTTTTTTGGTTTAATTTTTTTGGTTTATGGGGATCAATTTTATTTCTTTTTTGGAAATTTAGAATATTTTTTCTTTAGTTTTATTAATTTTTGTAAATTTTTAATTTTTTTCTCGTTGATTAGCATTTATTTGTCGTTAATTTAGACAGATTTTTAGCGGTTTTCATGCATTTTTAGTTGGTTTCATAAATTTTTAAAAGTTTTCATGAATTTTTAGAAGTTTTCATGAGTTTTTAGAAGTTTTCATGAGTTTTTAGTAGTTTTCATGAGTTTTTAGTAGTTTTCATGAGTTTTTAGTAATTTTCATGAATTTTTAGCTGTTTTCATAAATTTTTAACGGTTTTATGAATTTTTAGTTTTTTTTATGCATTTTTAGCAGTTTTCATGAATTTTTGGTACTTCTCATGAATTTTTAGTACTTTCATAAATTTTGAACAATTTTCATAAATATTTATCAATTTAAATAAATTTCAGCATTTTTAGCAGTTTTAGCAATTTTTGCAATTTTAGCAATTTTTGTACATTTTAGCAATTCCCACCAATTTCTATGAATTTTTAGCAATTTTTCAGCATTTTAGCAATTTTTGTTAATTCTCATAAATTTCCATCAATTTTGAGCAAATTTTCATTAATTCTCATAAAGTTCCACCAATTTCCATTAATTTTTAGCAATTTTTTTTAATGCACTTTTGATGCATTTTTAGCAATTTTTTTAATGCATTTTTAGCAATTTTTCATTAATTCTCACGAATTGTTAGCAATTTTTCATTAGTTCCCATCCATTTTATTCATTAATTCATTCATTTTCTAACAGTTATATCCCACACTATAAAAAAAAATTAGTTTTAGTAATTCTAATTAATTTATTCCCACGCAAAAAAAAAAAATGAGTGCGAAATGAAAACGGGAAAAAAAGCTAAAGATCTATATCTGCAAAATCAAGTTGTGAAGTACCGGTCTGAATAGATAATTATCGATGAAATATAACTAAAACACCACGCAGAACTCTACTACACAGGAAACACAAATTATTTAGTTTAGTCTTTCCATTGAGCCATAAACTCCGAGCTCATTGCTCTCTATTTTATTTAAATTACTTTTCCATAACAACAAAAAAAAAAAAAAAAAAAAAAAAAAAAAAAAAATTTTGTTAAAAATTTAAAATTTTTAGGGTTAATTTTAAAAAAAATCGCTCCAAACCCGCCATTTAACCTAGAAATGAATATCAAACTGAGTTATTACATAATTGGAAGGCATTGGCGCATGATTTTCGGACCTATTTTAAGGCATGGCTGAATCTAATTATACAACCGGGTCGCCATATTTTTATTACACAACAAAAAAAAAAATAAAAATAAAAATTACAAACCTAAATAAAAATTCCTCAATCACCACTCTTCACCCCTCCCCCACTTCCCCCCCCCCCCCCCCCAAAAAAAAAAATTCACTACCCCACCTTCAATTTATAAAAAATAAAATAAAATAAAATACATCACACGCAAGTGAAAGTGGCACTTCCGGCCCTCGAAAAGCGTCACAACTCAAAGAGTCATTGAGGTCTAACGAATGTGTTTGCACCTGATGGGAAGAAAACCACAGGTCAAAGAAACTTAGGGACCAGTTCTTCCCCTGGCGCGTTCCACTAACCTCGATTACCTTTTTTCCCCCCCCAAAAAAAAAAAAAAAATTTAAAATTTAAAAAAAAAATAAAATAAAAATTTAAAATAAAACCAAAAATATTTTTCAATCCAAAAACTCAAATCAATTTCCCACAATTTAAATCAAAAGCCCCCCCACCCCCCCATAATCCTTGTAGAGTTATCCAATGTCCTAAAAATTTCAATTCCGTTCTACCGAACTTAGATTTCTTTTTATTAACCGTTAAATTGGCTTGATTGAGTCTAATATATCTTTTACATTGACTAGATGCTCTCCCCACGTTTCTGAGTAAATTATTAGATCATCTAGATATTCTAGTACAGAGTCACAATATAAAAATTACACAGAATTCTATATAGAATTACATAGAATTTTCTACGTATACGCAATTTTAAATTTATTTAGCTATCTAATTTCTACGTAGACACAATGTAGAAGTTACACAGAATTCTATATAGAATTACATAGAATTTTCTACGTACATGCAATTTTAAATTTATTTAGCTATCTAATTTCTACGTAGACACAATATAGAAGTTACACAGAATTCTATATAGAATTACATAGAATTTTCTAGGACATGCGATTTTAAATTTATTTAGCTATCTAATTTCTACGTAGACACAATATAGAAGTTACATAGAATTCTATATAGAATTAAGTAGAATTTTCTACGTATATGTAAAATTAAATTTATTTTGCTATCTAATTTCTATGTAGACACTGTATAGAAAGTCTATATTGAATTACCGTAGACATTCTAAGTAGATGCAATGATAAATCTATCATTCGTGTTACCTGGGTACTTGCACATTATTCCATAACCCTCCTCTCCCCCCCCCCCACCAAAAAATAAATAAATAAATAATAAAAAAATTGACCTCAATTAAATCCTGGAAGCCAAGAACCTAGATTTAATAGTTTCCAGAACTTTTCCCACTTTCTGTCATTGAGGACAGTTAATCAGCGAATAACAAGTCGATAAAAACCACCTCATTAATTCAATTAAAAGATCTTTAACCTCCAAATAGGCTTAAAAAAAATGAAATAAAATAAAAATAATTAAATTTTTTTAAATTAATTTTTTTTTTAAAATTTTTTTTTCTTTTAGATTACATCATGAAGTTGATTCACATTTTAATCGCATCAATCTGCGCCGTTCTGGTCACGTCGGTCGACACCGAAGTGGAGCGAGAAAAGCGGCAAGTGGCGCCCGTCGCGATCCCAGCGGCGGCAGGAATCGCCGCGTTGGCCTTCTGGTCGTTGGTCACGTTGCGCTTGATGACGACCGCTGCACGCCTCAATGAGATCGTGACCACCCCCTCGCCGCTGCCACCGATCCAGCAGTCGCAGCCGCAGCCGCAGCAGCCGGGCATTTTCCGTATAAATTTAAATCTTCACGCTCCGACCACGCAACGTTCTGGTTATTTCAACCCGCACGTCAAGAAACGCGAGGCAACGCCCGCCCCGCAATTAGACGTCGACAAGATGTTGGAACTAATCCGCAAATTGGACAAAGCCAACTGCATCCCCAAATTGGTCTGCCAACTGCACACACCGACGGCCGTCCAGGCGGGACTTTTCGAAAAGTCCATAGTCAAATTTGTTTCGTACGTTTTCGTTTTTTTTTTTTCATTTTCCGCCATTTTCGGGTGGTTAGTCGCAGTTTACGCTATTTAGCCCTAACTTAGTCCAAAAAAAAAAAGTTACGCTTAATAGCTCTTTTAGTTTTGGTTTGTTTTACCGCAAGAGTAGAGATCAAATTACAGAATCGTTTTGCGCGCTCTGGTGGCAATTTTGTGCACTACGTCGTAGGCAACGAGTAAACGGCGTATTACGATGCCTACTAGTTGCGCTGCTTTTGGGTGTCACAAAATTTATTTACCGGTATCTGTTTATTTATTAAACGATCGAATCAAAAACTACATGGAAACAACAACAGTAATTTGGTCTATTGGTTATTTTTACAATCAAATTCAAAATGGCTGCCCAGACGAGTTATATTGGGGAAGGTCAAGTTGAAAGTGTTAGTTGGGATATATAATTTTACTCGTTAAACCCAAAAACCAAATTATGTCACCGACATTCGTAGTTCAGCAGACAACGCCGAATGTTGTAAAC
Organism: Strigamia crassipes; assembly: GCA_034683725.1. Lineage (NCBI taxonomy): Eukaryota > Metazoa > Arthropoda > Chilopoda > Geophilomorpha > Linotaeniidae > Strigamia > Strigamia crassipes. Next base: position 8,608 of record JAQFXT010001336.1, on the reverse strand, counting down.
ACAAACTTCGAAAGCAGCGACTGAAAGCTGATGACAGTCAGTTATGTACTCACCAGGTGTCCTTGGTGCGCAAGTAATGTAGGTGCTCATAAGAGCGTCGTAAAAGTTTTAGTGCTTGAGTATACACAATTTCAAGCTTTTTTTAAATCCGTATGTCATTCCGCATTTGAAGTTCGATCGCTTCTACGATAGTAACATTTGGCTTAAATCGGGGTCGATGAAACATACTGCTGGAGAAATGATTTCGAGCATGTGAACCGAGTTCTCGTACTTTTAGCACACGTTTTACAGCCTGATTAATTTCTAGTGGCGACATTAGATTTGAAACAATGCCATTAATGGCGTCAATACAAATCAAGAAATTAGTATTTACCAAAACCTTTCGATCTTGCGATTATTATTTGTTTAAGCAAAAATATACTTATATGAACACAAAAGAAAAGGTGGACTTATATACATACATACATATACATACATAATATATAACTACCATAAATGCTCTCGTTGGGCGCGAGATGCTGCAGCATCGCGATATCCTTTACAACGTAAGTCTAAATTGACCAAAATGACTAAATTCAGTGTCTAAATTGACTAAAATGACTAAATTTAGTGTCTAAATGACTAAATTAAATGTCTAAATGACTAAATTCAATGTCTAACTGACTAAATTCAATGTCTAAATGGCTGAATTCAATGTCTAAATGACTAAATTCAATGTCTAACTGACTAAATGACTAAATTTAGTGTCTAAATGACTAAATTCAATGTCTAAATGACTAAATTCAATGTCTAACTGACTAAATTCAATGTCTAAATGACTGAATTCAATGTCTAAATGACTAAATTCAATGTCTAAATGACTAAATGACTAAATTTAGTGTCTAAATGACTAAATTCAATGTCTAAATGGCTGAATTCAATGTCTAAATGACTAAATTCAATGTCTAAATGACTAAATTCAATGTCTAAATGACTAAATTCAATGTCCAAATCCACCAAAATGACTAAATTCAATGTCTAAATGACTAAATTCAATGTCTAAATGACTAAATTCAATGTCTAAATGACTAAATTCAATGTCCAAATCCACCAAAATGACTAAATTCAATGTCTAAATTCACTAAAATGACTAAATTCAACATCTAAATATGATTTTATGAATCGTTTCCTGTGTAGAATTGAGTGGATTGTTCCTTCTATTTATTTAGTAAAATGATCGTTTATTTAATATTATTTATTTTGCAGTGATTACAATGGACCAGGAATGCAAAAGGGCTCAGCAGGATCCATTTTGAAAGCGGCAGCACTTCTTGGAAAAACCACCAAAAGCGAACAGAAATGTCAAGATGCTTTCCCGCATTGCCCAATCAGTGCAGCGCAAATGGCAGAGGTTCTGCGATCAACCAAAGTTTAAGAAATATATATACATAAAAAAAAAAAAAAATCAATCATCATCAATCATTTTAATTAAATTAAATTAAAAACCAAAACAAAAGTAGTTTTTGTTTTTTAAAAGTGAAAGCAGATGATGAAAACGCAGAAATTTTTATTGTCGATTTATTTCTTTTCACATTGGTTTTTAATTTGACCACTAGATGTCACCATTATCATTCATCAGCATGAGAAATAAATAAAACCATGCACTTTTTCTTCTATTTCTTCGAATTTTAAGTTTTAAATTTCCAAAAAAACAATTAAGAATACTTTATATATGTACAAAAAAAGCTCAATTTTTATGAAATTTAAACTCTTACTTTCCCATGTAATCAAAATCATGTACAAAATGTCGATTAAATAAAAATAAATAAAACAAATTAATCAAAAATTTAAAATTAAAAAAAAAAAACAAAAAAAAAAAACACTATAACCCATTTTATGGTTCAATGACCTTTTTTCTCACAAAAAAAAAAATGAAATGTAATGAGGGGTGGGGTACCGCCAGTTTCAAGTGGCAAATTTAGCAGGTAAACTTGAATTGACACAAAAATAAACAAAAAAAAAATAAAAAAAATTGAATTTTTTTGTGAACTTTGTGATGATTTTGCAGTTTATGTTGATGGTAATTTGAAATTGGGCATTAAAAAGTCATTTAATAATTCATAGTGGGGAGAACCTTCAATTTGCATCACAAAGATGTTATTCATAAATTCATCAGCATCAATCAGCCCCCTTAAAGAACAATTTGTAGTCATCAAGGCCTGTACAAAGAGGGTTAAGGTGAGGAAGGAGAATCAAGGACATGAAGGTGTGTATTTTGAACTTTATTTACGTTGGAAATTAATTTTGTTTCATTAGTGGTTGTTGGTATAGTGTGTGGACTGTGGATGGACTACTTATGTAATTTATTAATTAATTAGAAATTAAAATTTAAAGTGACCTTGATATGTGTTGGGGGTTGAAATTAAATTTAGATCGATTTAAGAAAGATTATTTATTTATTTTGGGTTAACCTATATTTGGGTTTTAGTGATTCAAAATGGCGGATGTAATATTTTTTTTTTTTTGAGTGAAAAAGTTGAGATTTTTTTTTATTTATATAAAAGTTCTTGAAAATTGATGAAATAAATTTTTATTTAATATTATTTACTTTTTTCAAAATGGAGTTTGATTTGGTATTTTGTATAGTGGAAAATTTATGGAAGATTTGTAATTTTGTTGAGAAATGAGAGAAATAATTTGAGAAATTTCAGAAATTGAAATTTGATTTTTGGATTTATTTTTTGCAGTTTGGTTTAAATGAAAAAAATATCAAAAGTTTCAGCAGAAAAAAAAATTTACAAATTGAAATTGAAATTTTCGTTATTTTAAAAAATGAAATTAAAAATAGAAATACAATTTTAGCAATTTTCGTGGATACGTAGCAATTTTCATGAATACGTATCAATTTTCATGAATATACAGCAATTTTCAGAATTTTTTAAGCAATTTCCAGAATTTTTTAAGCAATTTTCAGAATTTTTTAAGCAATTTCCAGAATTTTTTAAGCAATTTCCAGAATTTTTTAAGCAATTTCCAGAATTTTTAAAGCAATTTCATGAAATTTTATCAGTTTTCATTAAATTTTACCAGAATTTTTTAAGCGATTTCATGAAATTTTATCAGTTTTCATTAAATTTTACAAGAATTTTTTAAGCAATTTCATGAAATTTTATCAGTTTTCATTAAATTTTATCAGTTTTCATTAAATTTTTATCAATTTTCGTTAATTTTTATTGGTTTTCAGTAGTTTTATCGATTTTCATTAATTGTAGCGATTTTTATAGAAAATATGCAATTTGTAACATTTTATCAATTTTGTTGTTTATCAATTTTTTAAAATTAATTTTCCTAAATTTTAGCAATTTCCATAAATTTTCATCAATGTTGTATCAATTTTCACGAATATTTATCAAATCAGTATCAATTTTCATGAATATCTATCAAATCAGTATCAATTTCCACGAATCTTTATAAATTTTTAGCAATTTAAAAAATAAACAATTAAATAAATACACAAATAAAACAACTTTTCATATTGTTTACACAACTTTTAAACTTCCATACAAAAAACAAACAAACAAACAAATCCCAAAAAAAAAAAAAAAAAAAAAAAAAAAACCACAAAAAAAAAAAAAAAAAAAAAAAAAAACCACAAAACTTTCCACAAAATCAAATTTTCCCACAAATAAAAAAATAAACAATGGGTTACTGACCATCACCACCAACCAAAACCAAACCATCCTCATCATACCCAACAGTTAATGAATTCACAACACCGCACTAAAATGACACACTGCCTCGCTTTCAAATCAAACCCGTGTAACACTAACACCACAATTACTTTTGCATTAAAAGTCAAACGCTGTACATTGAACCCGATCAAACAAATTTCCATTTTACAATATCTCTCCCAAAAAAAAAAAAAAAAAAAAAAAAAAAAAAAAAAAAAAAAAAAAAAAAAAAAAAAAAAAAATCCTCCCAACCAAAAACCAATTACCAACAAAGCACTCCCCACAACCGGAAACACATTCCCCATATTTATGCAACTCTTTCGTTGCATTGTTACCGCCAACGTTTGCCTGGATGCACCAAACTTGACCCACATCCGTGTCCCGCAAAAGACTCACTAAATATCACTCGATGACGTCACAAAACACTATTTAAACGATGGAATCCAAGAGTACAATGCCAATTTTACAACCGAATCGGAACTACCCAGTCGACTCTTTCCAAATCCACAAATTAAACCACCACAAAGGTAAGACCAAACAAAAACCACAAAAAAATCTCTAAAACTCGTCTTACCTTACCAGATGCGTCTTAAACCGCTACTAGCCGCTACATCGCTCCTTTTGGCCATCTGCGGGGTCCAGAGTTTGGGTTTCGGCACCATGGGGGCGGCCGGAGTGGGCGGTCTGGGCGGATTCCTAGGAATGGGAATTATAAAATTAATTAAACTCAAAGTTGCCGCTTTTTTGGTGGCTAGTTTACTCAAAAAATTCCAAGAAGGTGGGTTAATGAAGCCGCACGGGTTGTTCGGGGGTGGGGGGTATCCGGTCTACCCCCCGCCTACGTACGGGGGTGGTGGAGGCGGTTATGTTGGCGGAGGTGGGAGTTATAAGAAGAGAAGTGTGGATTTTGCGTCGAGGCGTGCGGATTCGGCTTTTAATGCTGGTCTCGGGTATGTGTACGATAATTTGGCGAGTAACGACGAGTCCTTGTGCATTCCGCGTGTCGTGTGCGAGGTGAACGTCGCTCAAGCTCAAAGGAAGACCTCGGCGTCCTTGGGATCCGAGTTACTTCACCTGTTTCGGTAAGTTCAAATGTGTCAATTAGATTTTTATTTTTATTTATTTATTTATTTATTTTATTTTATTTTAATTTTTTTTTAATTTAATTTAATTTTTTTTAATTTTATTTTTAATTTAATGTTATTTTTTTAAATTTTTTTTTAAATTAAATTTTATTTTTTTAAATTTTTTAAATTTTATTTTTTTTAGGTCTTACCAGCCTAAGTTGACGCAGAAAAGTCCGTCGTATTCGTATTTTAAGGCGGTCAAGAAGGCGTTCGCGCAGAAGGAGATTAAGGATTGTGTTGATGCTTTTCCGGCTTGTAAGGTTCCGTCGGTCGATTTGCTTCAAGTGATTGGTCGACTTATGCCGAGGTCATCTTTGCCATGATTTTATTTTAGATTTTTTTTTTTTACTGTGAAATATATAGATAAAATTTTGTAGGAATTTGTGAATTAGTGTTATGGGCGGTTTTATACGCTTTTTTAATTTTAATTTTTTGATTTTTTTTTTAAAAATTTTTTTGTCCTAACACAATAAACGTTATTTTTTTTTATACTTTGATATTGCAATGGTGAGTTTTGATTTTTGTTTATACTTAAAACACAATTTGTTGGATTAAGGCGGGATTAAAAGGGAGGGAAACACGGGAGGGCAAATACCCCAGGTCCCCTTGAGTTTAAAGCGAGGGGGTAGCTAATGCCGGAAATCTCGTATAGGCTAAGATTTTAGATTTCAAAATCGTCGAAAGCCTGGAAATCATGAAAATGTTAGAAATCCTCTGAAAATCCTAGAAATCCTCTGAAAATCCTAAAAATCCTCTGAAAATCCTAGAAATCCTCTGAAAATTCCAGAAAGCCTAGAAATCCTCTGGAGATCCTAGAAATCCTCTGGAAATCCTAGAAATCCTCTGGAAATCTTAGAAATCCTTTGGAAATCCTAGAAAAGCTCTGGAAATCCTAGAAAAGCTCTAAAAATCCTAATAATTCATGAAATCTATAATGTTGCAAAATTTGAAGCAAAATTAAGCCAAACAATAAAGAAATCCGCCTGAAATCTTCAAATTCACAGCAAATTCCTGAAATCTTTAGCAAATCTCTGACATCCAAGAGATCCCTAAAATCCCCAAAATCTCTGAAATCCAAAAAATCCAAAAAATCCTAGAAATCTTGAAAATCCTGGAAATACATAAAATCGATCAAAATCTTTTTAAAAAATCCGCCCAAAATCCAAAAAAATCCATCTGAAATCTTCAGGATTTCAACATGATTTCAACAGGATTTTAAAATCTCCTAAGCGATTTATACGATTGGCTGCGCAGTCGGTCTAAAGGGCCACCTGGTAAGGTACACTACACGTTAAATGTCTGGATTTGTCTAAAAACTGCGTGATTTTGTGTACAAAATGCTTTTTAGGAGTAGATATAATTTTTGGAAAAAAAGATGTTGGTTAAATTAAATTTAAAAATTTATTTATGTTCTCGTGCGGGTTCGAACCGGCGACCTTCCGCGTGTTAGGCGGATGTGATGACCAACTACACCACGAGAACACGTAGTAAGCGCGTGTCTATTTAGAAACAGAAATTATTTTGGGGGAGAAAGGCATTTAAGAAATTTTTAAAAAAGGCCTATGCGCATCTTGTGTCAATTTGTGATTCTGTTATGTAAATAAGCATCTTTCATGATGCTCACTCTTAAGGTGTCTCCTGGTGCCAACTAGAATTAACGCTCGATTGAATTTTACCATAATGTCCAGTTGACTTTATGCTAGCTCAAAAATTTCACATTTTAATAATTGAAATAGACATACCACGCTCCAAGCCAACCAAAGTCTTAAACTTAACCCTCGGTGGTACATGCCCATACCCATTTAGGTGCAGCGCTTTTCTGAATAGAAATGTTTGAGTTTGTTTGTACAATTACAAAGTTTATCTCCAAAAAAATTTGGATTGTTTTGTACAGTTATTCATTTAATTATTCAACATTTAAATTTCTGCCTCTGTTATCCCAGCATAAGTTTAAGTTGGCTTCTCCCTATTAGAAAAAGCGCTTTTGCTTAGTACTTGCAGCAAACATTGCTTCACATCGCCGCCAGAGTGCATTACTATCAAAAATTTTTTATTTTTGACTTGATGGCACCAAAAATTGAAAAAATAACTACTTTTTCTTTAGAAAATTAAAAAACAAAATATATGGATAGATAGAGAATTAAATTCTGAACGAGATGAAATTGGTGTCAGAATTTAATGAAGTATTTAACATAAAAAACGAAATAAATTTAGGAAAAAGTGGTCAATCTGGTATCCATTAAAGTTTCAGTTGCAGACAGATGTCGCCACGTGTATATTCGACTCACAACAGAGCGCCAACTGCACCGATGCATTTGCAAGAAGGAAAATGCATTTTTATGGGGAATAAATTCATTTAGAGCTGAAAAAAAGCATTTTCAGGCAATAACAAGCTTCTAAAAATTGATTCAGTCTTAATTAGCCAATCACAATCAGCATCTGTGGCGTTTTCATAGTGTAGTTGGTTATCACGTCCGTCCCACATGCGAAAGTTCTGTGGTTCGAACCAACGTGAGAACAGAAGAATTCTATTATTTTTAAAAAATTTCTCCATTCCTTTTCGGTCATTTTTTGCAATTTTGGTAAGCGAGTTTTGTCGGATATTGGTTATTTGTAAATTTACGTTAAGATTTATTTCTATGGTTACTACATGTAGATCAATATTGATGATGTATTTTACTTGTTGAAGAATATAAGCCTAAGATGTTTTCCTGTTTGGTTCTGCTCTGATTGCTCATTTCAATCTGGTATTTAATACCATCAAGTTTGAGTCAAACACAAAACAAAATGGCACCAGCCAAGCTCAATCTAAGTGGCTGTCACAAATAATTCGGAACGCACATTTAATAAAATCCTCTCGTGTGTTCACAGGGCCAGATTAAAGCTTTGGTTAGTTCGAATCACTTAGGAGTTTACACGCATGCCATGTGTATAATCTGTGCCTGTACCTGCCTTGAAGTTGAGAATTTACCAAGCTTTGACAATGTTTGCTGGTGATTTGAATACCAATGAGAAAAGCTTTACAAAGCGGCCATTGTTTGTCCGACCAATCTCGAAGCGCGTATCAAACCCCATTCGCCTTCGGATTGGTGGCTATAGGTGGCTGCATTCACCATTTTGATAATGCACGCTTGTACTTTGCGTCATCTGCTGTGGGTTTTCACAAACAAAATACAAACGACATTTTGATCACATTCGAACTTCACATGGCCGTTTTTTTGCTCGAGTGATTGTCAAAATTAGGTCAGCACTCATTTTTTTGACGGATAAGATTACTCGTGATCTTATCAGACAAAAAAATTCTTGCGAATTTAATTATTTGATAATTACTCGGCGCGCTCGGTATATTACTACTGAAATTTTTCAACTCGTCCTCCGTGCGTTATAACGCACAAAATCACCATGTGCATTGCCAAAACCGTGGTACAGGTGTTTTTAAAATGGCAGTGCACAAAATCACCACACGCTAGGCCAAAGCCAAAGCATATAGATGACGCAAAGCATTTCTCATGCAATGCATGAACCAATGCAGGATAGGGACGAACAGCAAGCGTTAACGTGCGCCGTGAACTTGCCTTTAGGGTTCCAAAAAAAGGGCTGCGAGAAAGATTCCTCTGACCAGAATATTCAGGAATGACACTTTCACATTTTTATGAGAAAAGTGCTTTGGTCAGACATATTGTCGAAACCAAAAGACAACACTCATTTGATCTCAGTAAATCATTTATGATCGAGAATGAAGCAAACCAATCATTACGTGAGAGCAGGGAA
>JAQFXT010001335.1:0-18463 GCA_034683725.1 Strigamia crassipes | reverse complement strand
AGCAGGATCAAAAAAATCGATCTGGCCCGGAAAATCCCAAATTTGAAACTGCACGAAGGAACTATTGGAAATATCTGGAATTTAAAAAAGAAAAAAAAAATTAAAAAAAAATTGAAAAAAAATAAATTAAAATTTGAAAATTTTTTACCATCTTTTACGATTTTATTTGTACTTTCGAGGAAAAGTGTTTCATTAGGTGACATTTTATGAAAAACGACTTTTTGGATCGAAGATTTGCCACTTCTTCGAAGACCCATTAACAAAATCCTGGGTTTCTGGTCGTTCAATAATCCTTGCATGTCATCGGCCAAATCGTCTGGTCCGTAGCCAAAATCCTTTGGTAGAGATCCAACCGTAGAGAAGCCATCATCAAAAGACTGAAATGCACGAATAATTAAATTAGCATGTGGAATTTAAATGAATAAATTAAAAAATGCACAAATTTGAGAACAAATTAATCAAAAAAGTTTCATGCAACTTCGTGGGTAAATAGAAAAATTCAAGTTTGGGGATTCATATTTCCCATAAGTATACAAAATTATTTTTCTTTAGTTAGAAAACGGACGAAAAACGAGCGTTTGTTGGTGGGAATAGCGTGAAATTAGCTCAAATCGTACCATTGCTGCTGTTGTTGAGATCCCCGCGTGTCATATGATTTTGGATATTCAATGCCGCTTGAAACGTTACCTATTGGGGGATTCCAATACTAAAATATTGTAATTTTCAATTCGCTAAAAATTTAAATTTGTTTAAATTAATTTATTATCCACTAGTAATTTAAAAATTTATGTCAAATTTCATATAGTTTTAATACAATAAAAAAAATTAAAAGCATATTGAGCATTGCATGGGAGAGTCGTACATGGTTTAGTTTCTAGCATCCTATCCTGATTCCTGTTTCGCGATTTCGATCCTGCCCAAAAGCACCACATGCTCTTACGTGTTTTATCGTAACATCCACTTTAATATTTATATTGGACAGTTTGGACGATCCGTCGTAGTCGGGTTTGATCTGCTTCGCTGTGTTTTCAACCCGATCGCATCAAAAATGTCGTATTGCTGATTTTATTTACAATTATTGCCTCGTTTTCGCACTATGGATTTGCAATGTTTTGCCTCCCGCGCCCGTAATTAATCGAGGTAGAATTAAAAATCAACAAAAATAAATAAAACAAATTTATTTACCCGATATTTTTCACTCAATTTCAGAATATGGTGTCACTGCAAACAGTGGAAAGATGCAATTGCTGTCATTGCCTTTTCAACATTCGTTTATCGAGGATTATTTTCTCATTACTGTTAATTCTCATCATTATAGCGCTCTGGACTCATCACAACATCTCAAAAGTATTTTTATATTTTGACAACAAAAATTAGTTTTAATTTTACTCTGGGGGTGAAAGTGAAAAAAATGTTTTGCCGGAACTCAGTTGTTTAAATAAAAGCATCAAAAACGTCAAAATTCATCAGAAGAAATGCTAAAAAACATTTTTAAAACAGTCAAATATTGTGAAAAATGGTCAAAAAGCCGTCAAAAAATTGTCAAATATTGTGAAAAATGGCCAAAAAACATAAAAAAAGTCAAATGTTGTTACAAATGATCAAAAAAACCATCAAAGGACCATTAAAAACTATTACAAATTTTCCAAAAAAGTCAGAATAAACAAAAAACACAATGGCTGCTTTTTATTTATTATTCTGCCTTTATTCATTTATTCCAAAAAATTCAATTCAACAATATGTACGTGACGACGGGTAAACATCGTCCCATCGTCATTGGAATTTTTTTTTTTTCGTCTGGCAGTTCATTAGGGAATTTTTTTAAAACCGTAACGCCGTTCCGATTACTGGAACGGCGTTCCGGACAGTTTCGGCCAATTTTCAACCCTGTTACTAATTACAATAATATTTTTTCTTCAGGTTACAGATGACAATTCGGACGATATTCACCACACACGATACAAATTCGAAGCTTTTGAAGACTTCGGATCTCCAAAAGCGGCCGATCTTCGTTTCCGCATCGAAGAAATGATGCGAATTAAACTATCCGTGAGCAACGAACTGCGCGATTTGGAAAGCAAACGCCAGAAACTACAAGGAGAGATCTCGCTGCACAGTCAGAAAATTGAGGAGTTAAAAGCGGACGTTTTAAGACAACAGCAAGAGCTGGAGAAACTAAAACTGTCGGTTGAACAAGCCAAATACGCGCAACAAGAAGCCATCGAGAAGAACATGCCAGAATTAGCCGCTCCCAAACGAATATTCGCGTCCGAAGACGATCATTTAACATTATCCGCACCATCGAGCGCGCTTTCATCCTCGTGTCGCTTTCATTTGTGCATCGATTATTCCCGCTGTTCGTTCACATCCGGTTTCCCCGTGTATTTCTACAACCCGGAGGAACATCGAGTGTCGCAATCGGTCATCGACAGCTTCGTTTCGGACTCCATTTCTAGGGCAATTAATTTAAACCCTCACGTGACTTACGATCCTCACATCGCGTGTGTTTTCATCGTGCTGGTTGGTGAATCCGACTCGCGTCGCAATAAATCGTCGGTGGAAAAACATCTACGTGAATTGCCTTATTGGTACGGGGACGGACGCAATCACGTGTTGCTAAACCTCGCGAGGAATCCAACGGCGAAGAACGTTTTGCGCCACGTTAACACCGGCCGCGCGTTGACGGTGCAAACTGTTTATCTCGCTTCAGAATTCAGACCCGGGTTCGACATCGTGGTTCCACCGCTGCTCGGTAAATCTCACGGCCCATCGTGGGAGAATTTACCGCTTTACGCGCCCGCGAGGAGAAAATTTTTGTTATCGTTTCGAGGCGAGCGTGGCGTTAAGCTACGCGGATCTTCCAATTCGACGACATCCGCCGCGTCGAACGTCACGAGTTATTCCGAATTCGACTCGGTCATCGTCGAGTGTCTGAAGAAAATGCAAGGGAGCAGCACGGACGATAATTTCTTTTTCCAGTTCGTGTGTTCGAACGGGAAAATCGAGGGCGAGGAGTCGGAGTGGGACGTGTGCGAGACGAGAGCGGAACGAGAGAAAGTGTTGCAAGAATCGACTTTTTCGTTGATCGTTTCGCCGAGTAATTTGTCGTTATTCTCGACGTTTTTGACGCAAATGCGACTGTTCGAGTCGCTGAAGAACGGCGCAATACCGATCATATTGGGCGATCACATCCAGTTGCCTTTTGCCGATTTAATTGATTGGAATAAAGCGTGTTTGATGCTGCCCAAAGCCCGCGTCACCGAGTTGCATTTTCTAATTCGGACGATCATCGACAACGATCTGTACGAAATGCGACACCAGGGTCGTCTGTTGTGGGAGAAATATTTCTCGACTTCGGAGAATGTTCTTAACACGATATTATCGTTCGTTCGCACGCGATTAAAACTCACCCCGTTGCCGATCAAAGAGGAGGCGTCGCCGAGTGTTTTCAACGCCACTTTTCAGCCGCTCAAAATGGAGGGAATTATCGCGGATGCCGAAGCGGAAGAGAGTGTTGGCCCGTTGGAATCCCCGTACCCGTCGCCTAAATTCCGACGCAATTTAACTATAACGATTAACGAGAATTACGAAACGTGGAATAAGTTGGTGGACCCGTTCAGACTTTATCCGTACATGCCGTTCGATCCAGTTTTGCCTTCGGAGGCGAAATTTCTCGGTAAATCGAGATATCGTTTTTGACTTAAAATCTCATGTCTCGACGTAATTTTTTGGGTTTTTCAGGCTCCGGCGTTGGGTTTCGTCCGATCGGCAAAGGCGTTGGAGGTGCCGGTAAGGAGTTCAGCGAATCCTTAGGCGGAAATGTCCCGCGAGAGCAATTTACGGGTGAAAATAATTTTTATATTTCCTATAAATGTTGAGAAAAATTATTTTATTTTATTTTTATTTTTTTTTTAGTTGTTATGTTGACATATGAAAGAGAAGCGGTTCTCATTAATTCGTTGCAACATCTGTACGGATTGCCTCATTTGAATAAGGTGGTGGTCGTGTGGAACGGACCTCACCTTCCTCCCGAGGATCTACGGTGGCCCGATATCGGGGTGCCGGTCCAAGTGGTCAAAGCCAAGAAAAACAGTCTGAACAATCGATTTTTACCTTACGATGTAATCGAAACGGAAGCGATATTATCCGTTGACGACGATGCGCATTTGCGGCATGACGAAATTATGTTTGGATTCAGGTGAAAAATCGTCAAAAACTATTTTTAATTTTTTTTTTTTAAATTTGTAAATATTTTTAGAGTTTGGAGAGAGGCGCGGGACCGAATCGTCGGTTTCCCGGGTCGATATCACGCGTGGGATGGGAAGTTTAAGAGTTGGCTTTACAATTCCAATTATTCGTGCGAGCTGTCGATGGTTTTGACCGGAGCTGCATTTTTCCACAAGGTTAATTTGTCCGCAAAAAAAATGCTTTTAGGCTACTAATAATTTTTTTCCGTACAGTATTACGCGTACATGTACAGTTATATCATGCCACAAGCTGTTAGAGATAAAGTCGATGAATACATGAACTGCGAAGACATTGCCATGAATTTTCTGGTTTCTCATATAACCAGGAAACCGCCATTAAAGGTTAAATCGTTAAAATTTAACGTTGTTATTATTAACGAAAATGTTATTTTTAGGTGACTTCTCGTTGGACTTTTCGATGTCCAGGTTGCCCCGTTGCATTAAGCGAGGATAATACACATTTTCAAGAACGGCATAAATGTATTAATTTTTTCGTTCAAGTGTTCGGTTACATGCCCTTACTCAACACGCAATTCAGAGTGGACTCAGTTCTATTTAAAACGCGTTTACCTCACGATAAACAGAAATGTTTTAAATTCATTTGAATAGTTTATGGTAATTCAAATAGACATTCAATTTGAATTGTCAAAAAAGCCAGTACTTAAATGTGCCATTTGTATGCTCAAAAATGTTATTATTTTTTCGATTTATTGTTTTTTTTCTAATAGAATTTGCTTCTTTCTAGTCAGATATTTATTTTTTTGTTGTATATTAAGAAGAAATCATTAAATTTTCCAAAGAGTTCACATTTTATTGCCATTTTGAGATTTTAGTTCTAACTTATTTCCATTTTCAGCCAGTTTTGACTATTTTTAAAAATACTTTTGATTACTTATACCATATTATTTTAATTTTATTATTAATTACTTTAAAGAAAATATTTTCATAAATGTAAAAAAAAAAAAAAAAAAATGTTTAAGTATTAAATTAAAATTTTTTTTTTAAATATCTTGTTTTACTTCACATATTTTTCTCCCTATTTAAATGCATTAAAGAAAACAAACCATTCGCACTCCTCAGATTTAAAACGGCGGTAAGGCTTTAACAATCCTGTGCAACTTGGTAATGGGACCAAAAATACAAATCACAGCGGCGGCATTGTGTTTTGGCTGCAATTTGAACGTCAAACAAAAATTTTCGTTTATTCATTCAAAATTCAAATTTACTCTTTTCTGCGCGTCCATCGTTGAAAGAACAGGTAAATTAACCGCTTCAGCTTGTTCTTTGATTGCAACTAAGTGATCGCGACTTCTTCCTCGGTACAACTTAACCGGCATGCTGTTAAATAGAACGGAAAATTAAAATGCTAAAATATTATGTTAGATTGGTATTTTATTCACCCAGCTTCGGCCCAAGCGTCTAAGCAATCGCCGAAATTCTCGTCTTCCTCCAACATCATTCTTTGCATGGTGAGTGCAGACACAGCGATGGTTTTTGCAATTGATCCAGGATGACAATTACGCGTGGTTAACACAAAATCCATTCGAAATTCAAGATCGCGCCGGTTTTCTATGTGAGCTGACTCGCTGTTGCCAATCAGCTCAATTGTCTTTCTCTAGAAAAGAAATTAAAATTAAAATTAGAACAAAATTTTCGATTTTGTTTATTTTTTACCTTTGCATCGTCTCTTTCGGTTTCTGTGGCCTGACTTTGTGGCAGTAGCTGCGGTTTCTTTCCTGGAAATCTGGCCATTCTAATCTAAAAGTTGAGTTTTTAATTATTTTTTGTTTTAATTTTGGTAAATCAGAATTACCTGACATTAAAATACGGATTTTCGAATTAACATTATGTTAAATAATCCAAATGATTTGTTAAAGAACACGGCGTAAGTGTAGAACCGAAGCATTTTAATAAAACAAATTTTAAAAAAGCTCAATGTATCATAATCCGTCGTAACGTTTTTAAGACTACTCATTCATTTTGAAAAACTATTCGTTCACGACTATCACGAGAAGCCCGATTTGTTTGTATAAATACCATGGCAACTATAACCACAGATTATAATCTGTGCTATAACGTCAAAAAGTATATTGCCACCTATGAAGAAATTCCTACGCTTTAGAGCAATTTACGGAGGCCTAGAGTGTTTTTGCATTTTTTATTCTACGATTTTAGTTTATAAATACAGATACTAGAAATATATGAAATGAATTGAACAAAATAAAAAATTTAACAGTTTTAAAAAAAAACATAATATTCATTTTTTTTCCTTCCGATCTGTTTTCATGTTTATTGCGCTAATGACCGTATAGATTTCCGTAAGTTGTAAAAAAGCAGCGTGTTTATGTTTGACTAGTGAAAAGCAACAGACTCGATCATGGATGTGTGCAAAAACAGAGCTGATGGCAGAGGTGGCAATGACATTCGGCCCATTTGTAAGTTTTTGATCGTAAAAATAATTGCGCATTCTATTCTTTATTTGTTTTTCTTGCAGTTGTGCAATGTAACAAAGTCGCAACCCAAGCCAAAGGATCAGCTTACATGGAAATGAATAAAACAAAAGTGATTTGTTCGGTGTAAATTAAACATATTTCTATCACCCTTTGTTACCGATTCAATATAATTTGTTTCCCTTAACAGATACGGTCCTCGTCAAATTCCAAAGAAACAAGATATATCGATCAATGGACTCCTAACGTGTGAATTAAAATTTGCGCCTTTTTCCTGCCCTCAAAGGCGGCAACACCAACAAGATAATGAAGAAAAAGAATTATCATTACTTTTGAAGCAAGCTCTAGAGTCTGCAGTTTGTATGGTAAAAATGTGAAATTTTTCAAGTAATTTAGTTATAAATTTATTTTTTTTAATTTTAGCACACTTTTCCTAATGCTTCGTTGGATGTGTATGTTTCAGTTCTAGAAAATGACGGCAGTGGTAAAATAAAATTTAATTATGTTAATCGTTGATTATTTAATCGAGAATTTAAATTTCAGCATTAGCAGCTGCAATTACTTGCGCCGGGTTAGCATTAGCTGATTCGGGTATTGACATGTACGACAGCATAATAGGATCATCTCTCGTAAAATTTTATTTGTTTTTTAATTTATTTCGATGTTTAATTTTTAATTTTTAATTTTATAGAAACAAAACGGCGATTATATTTTGCTCGATCCGACATACGATGAAGAACTTCTTAAGGTTCTTTTAAAAAATTGATTTGAAATTAAATACCGGAAACTGACCGAATTATTCACATTTTAGAGCGAATCGAGTCACGGTCTTGTCACTATTGGTTACATGCCGAAAAAGCAACAAATAACTGCGATACAGCAATCGGGGACCTTGAAGCAAAGCACGTTAGAAAGCGTGAGTCTAACTTGCCATTTCAGTGTTTAAAATCAAAAAATAAAATTCTCTTTCTTTCAGGCGGTTAAAAACTTGATCGATTCTTGTAACCGAATTCATCCATTGGTCAAAGATTGTCTCGTAAAAAGCTTTCTCAAACAAGATAATTAAAAACTGTACTAACAATTTATTAAACGTAAATCTCGTCAAGAAGAAAAGAAAAGAAAAAAAAACAGAAAAACAAGTTTGCATCTCGTTTTACACTGAAACAGAAAACCAAAAATGTATTACAAAATAAACACAAGTAATTTTAATAATTGTAGTTTTCATTCATTTTTTTTTTTTACAATTACATACTGCAACAAATTTATAAGATTAACAAACCTAGCTATTAAGTTATTATTTTTTATTTTTACTTCTATAATCCTGATTTCTTTTTTTTTTAGTATACAATACCTATCGTGACCAACCGGATTAATCATCCAGCTTAAACTAATTCGCTTCATTTTTTAACAAAATAAAATTTGGATCAGTGGGCATTTTTCTATTTGCAACTGTTTACATTGAAACGATACACAGCGCGTTATTTTTAAATGATATAATACACAATATAATTTAGGACATTCAATGTATAGGGCTATTGTATAAAGTAGCCTATCGTTAAAAGCATTTCCTGTATACTATGCAAGAATGTCTGAAAATTTCTGTATATTTTTATTTGTTACTTACTTAATTACAGTAAACATTTAAAAAATACTTTTAAAAGTGCACGAATAAGAAACTCGTTTCATTTTTAAGTTAAATGTGGCCTTAAAACTGAAAAGCGTCGCGGATTAACAAACAATAACACAGACATCCTGGCATTTTTAATCGTTTAGTACTACAAAACACAATCTCAGTTCCTATTTTATGTACACCTAGTAAATTCACCGACATCATGATTATAATTATTTTTATTACAATGGCGCGATTATCAATCGTGTTAATGGGGGTTAGTCAAGCAAAGGCAGATCTTCAGAATGGATATGGCATCAAACCGCAGTTATAATTTGCAATTTTATGCTTTTTTTGTGTCAAAGTTTTCGCTCATTCGTCGCTCAAAACGTAAAATCATCGGTAGACATCACAGAATTTAGTCACCTCACAGCCATGGATGGATGACGTCAGTCTTGTTAAAATTTTTGTTTGGAATGTAGAATTCGGTAACTTTTCTCCCATTCGTTTAAAAAAAAAAAAAAAAAAAACACGTGTAACTTTGTAGCGTGATTTTAATCCAATCCGCTAAAACCACCGTCACAATCTCGCGGAAGAACCCACGACCATGGTGTGCACAATATCAACTAAATCCGGCCATTGGCGGCACATTAAAACAATTGCTATGATCAGTAATGACGTTGTTATTACTCGCATTCTAAAAATTAAAAAAAAAAATTAAAAAATTAAACAATTCAAATTTAACCTACAAATTGATTACCTTGTTTTCAGAAATGGCATAAGAATGTTGGCAGCGGTGGCCACGAGTAGTAAAACCACTTGCAAAACGGTGAGAAGTATGTTGATCAGTTTCAGAACGAGAGCTCGAGCATTGCTGTTTTCAATCCCTTCTAACGTCACCAATTGCTGGTGCTGTTGTTGTTGATGTTCCATTCGGGATATCTAAATCATCCAAACTTAAATCAGTCAAACTTCAATTAACAAAAGAAAAAAAAAAATCAACTACTTTGGTTTGAAAACTTTCTAGCATCTCGTGCATATCACGAAGTCGTTCCTCGCTCTGATACTGAACTTTTTCCTCCATATCGCTTATACCTTGCTTCAAATTTTCAATCTCGTTCTGGTGTAATTCTATTAAATCGTTCATCTGTTCTTCCAATCGCTAGAATTTTCAAAAAGTAAACAAAATTAATAAATTTAAAATTAAAAAAAAATCAAAACTAGGGTTTCATTTCCGGAAAACCAGAGTACCGATTTCTTGGGTGATCCCGAATATCAAAAATTTAAATTTAAAAAATTACGTTATGAAAACTCGGATGTTTTTAAATCAAAAATCGACTTTTTATGAGCCAATAATTGTCATTGTGACGTTACATTGGTCTAAAATGTCACTTTTTTGTCTAAAATATCAAATTTTGGGCTAAAACCGTCGATTTTTTTTGTCTAAAAATGTTTACCTTTGGATAATCTAAAATACCGGAAAAAAGAAACCCTAATCAAAACGTTCAAAACCTCATATCTGTATCGTTCTTCTTGCAGTGCTTGATGGAAATACGTTATTTCGTGCTGTAATTGATTCTACAATTCAAAATAAACAAAAAAAAAAAAAAAAAAAACATTTAAAATTTAAATAAAAAATATCTACATATTTTTTAACATCAATAAGCGAGCAAATAAAACCTCTACTTTTAAGGAATCCACTTCATCTTGTAGCCTCTGACACTCCTCTTGCCGTTCCTGAAGTTTCAGCGACACCTGGTCGAGTAAATAGGAATCTCGTTGTGTCGCGGAGGTGGAAGTTAGAACATTATTACTGCCATGAGCTGAAATTACAGGAAGAGTCTGCGTCGGTGCCGTAGCAGTTTGACTAGCGTGGCCTAAAGCCTGAGGTAGACTAAGTTGCGGTTGATTCCGGGGACTCGACATTGTGCCAGTGCCAGCTGTAGGACCCGAGCCCGAAGTGATGCTCGAGCTGTCGTCCTCGGACGTATACTTGGTGCCGGTACTGCCAACACCAGAGAATTTTCTGTTCATCCATTAATCTCCGAGCTCCTACACACTTTGAAAAAGCAATTTACCTGTGAGTGAAAGTAGCACTTCCGTGATGATTCCTTTCCGTTTCCTCGGCTGCGCATTCCTCAGACGGCTCTGCAATGAACCACTCTACATTAAGGAACAATTGCAAAATGAATTTCTCACCGGCGACATCGATCGTGCTCGTTTAAACGTCAAAACCAATGCGAACATACTTACTCGTCATGTTATTTATATTGTCCGCGCTGCCAAACTTGTTTTTAATTAAATGGGCAAATTCCCTCGGTTTGGACATCACGGATCTGCAATTACAAATTTTTAAACAAAACTGTAAATTTGTCTTTTAAGTTCTACGGTGTTTTACCCCGATAATACAGTAATTCCATCACGAATATTAGCGCCTACATCCCTGTAAAATTTACATTAAGCAATATTAATGTAAATTTTTTCTTTCTAACTAAAACTGGGTGGTGGCTCACTTTAGTCCTTGCCCCACGTCCCGCAAGACTTCCTTGGGTTGTCGATGAGCTGCTAATCCGTACGTTTCCAAATCGCGTATTCGCTTGTTGTAATTTTCCAGTTTCTTCTGTAGCTGCGATATCGTCTGCGCAGACTTCTGGTTCTTCTTTTCAAAAACGCTTTTAATTCTTTGTAATTGCTGTTTGTCAGCATTGGCAGCGCATTTTAAATATTCATTCACGTTGTCTGAAACAAAATTTCAATGGCATTTCAAAACATTTCAACAAAAAAATGTCTTTTTTATCGTACTGTCTCTCTGCGTTTGTTCCGATTTGATAGTTTCTTTGGTACGGACAATCTTTTGTTGTATGTGATCAATTGCAGCTTTGGTTTTCAATAAATCGGGCGTATTACATCCTCCATCCACGTCATCGCTTACAAAGCTACCCATCAACTCAGAACTGCCATCACTCGATGTAAGTGCGGATAAAGTAACACTTTCCTGCGTAATAAATAAAAATGTGATCTATAAACATCAAAAAAAATATAATTTTTTTTATTTTTTTACCATTTCTGAAAAATCCTCAGTCGAAACTGAGGCCTGAGCCTCGTCTTGAGCGCCCGAATAACTAACCGATCTGGGCTTTATTACTGCGTTTACATACAATCCACTCGTTGATCCCTGAGAAGGTCCTTCTCCATGTTGTTGTCCTTTCCGCAGTGGTAGCGGACTGCGTTTCTTGAGTGGCTTTGCAACTGCTGAGTCTGATCTTTTCCTGTAAATAAAAAAAAAATAAAAAAATTAATTTAAAAAAATTTTTTTTTTTCGTGACAACGAACAAACAAACTCGAGCAAAAGGTGCAACTGCAAACTCGATGCAATTAAATGTTGTGCCCAAACAAAAAACTACAATAAAATCCACTCGATCACGTTTTAAATGCGCTTTTTATTACTCCAAACCTAAGTGAGTCACATTAAAAGAATCCGCGACTAAATAAAACAAAACACACACCTTCCTGTTAGCGTTTTGACACTCCCTTCACCCGACCTGTAATTTTTATCAAAATTCATAAACAATTTCTCAAACGGGGGAGCAATAAAACGCCGTAAGAAAACCCCACACAAACTCCTAGACTAAACATCGACAATTGAAGCACTAACGGTCAACACTCACCTTCCCTGGAGACTAAGGTGTCGACTTATCATGTTGAGGATGAGGAGGAAGGGAAAGTTGGCCTAAAATATAAGGGTACGTAAAGGGAAATCGGTGCAAAAGGAGAGAGAGAGAACAAAAATCAAATTACACCAGCAAACGGAAAGACAATTTGTTCAAATTAATGTTTAGAGGAAATGGGTGGAATTTGTAGAATTCGAACTCTAATGATTTCCTTTCAAATTAGGAAAACCCAAAATTACCGCAAACAGTTTAATAATGACATTAATTAATTAATTCCAGCTTTAAATTTTTTTATTATTATTATCTCACACGTTGCCCTCTTGCGGACCAAAATAAGAAACAAATTTGAATTTTTCGGCTGTTTAATTCTGTTTAATTTTAGTTTATTATTTATCATTGCATTTGTCCTCATTATAGTTTCAAGTAGTGCAGAAATAGAGCAGGGTGAGTCACGCGCAGTTGCGATATAGAAACAACAAAATCAAACTGATAAAATCAAACAGATCCAGACACAAATAGATAGATTTAAAAAATTCACGATGCAATAATCATTGTTTAATCGTTTTTCCATTCAACTTACCCAGAAGTTACATTATGACGGGGATGAAGAGAAGGAACTAGAGCTTTAGGACGGACGGGCGAAGCTGTTCTCGAACCACAAGTCTCTACATTCGACTGAGATGCTACGGGCAGGTTGTCCATTCCGGCATTATTACCGTAACGCACGACGAAATCTGAAGAGAAATGCAAATTTTTAATTCCTCGAATACTAATTATGGAAGTAAAAGTCTTATCCGCATAAAAAAGTGAAGAAATTATTATTTTTAATTTTTATGAAAAAGAAATTATTATTTTTAATTTTTATGAAAAAAAATTCTTTCGTGTCTAAAACGTCATCGCAGAACAAATGGTTGACAGGAAACATTTTCCTCGGTGCGTAACGTGTAATTGGTTGATGTTTTCTGTTGTTCGTACAGGATTATATTTATATTTATATTTATATTTAACAAAAAAAAATTATTTTGTGAGAGTTTTTTGGAATTTTGTGTTGTTCTCGTTCACTTTTTCATGCAGGATTGACTTTTTTTAACGAATAAAACCGACAAAAGGCAGAGATTAAAACGCAAGACCAGAAAGAGAAAGTTTTATCTTAATATTATTTCATTTCACCTTTTGGTAGTGACTGACTCATTGTAGATTATGTTTATTTAAACCTCCCTAGTGGTAGAATTTAGCCTTTTAATGGATGTAAAATAATGCTTTTGAAAATAAAATTTAAAAAATAAAAATAAATAAATAAATAAAATATAAAAAAATAAAAAAACATTAAAAAAATATACAAACTATATGAAATTCAAGCGAAAAAATAATAATTTTTGCAAAAATGAATAGATATTTACCTAACTAATGTTTGCGCGTATAATTACAATGTAACCGTGACAGTTTCTTGTCAATCTTCATCGTAAACCTAAAAAAACAACATAAATTAATGCAAATTTCACGTTTTGTAAAACAACCGAATTACCGAAAAGTCTCATCCACAACAATTTTTAAATTTGAAAATTCGAGACTTCGTCAGGATAAAATTGCGAAAAATATATGTTTCGGCTCAAATTCCCGTCTGGTTTACGGATGACTACAAAAAAGTATAGAAAGACCAGCTGCAGCTGTTGTTGTTGTTATAGTGTGATGTTATCGTGTAGGCCTAAATCATCGAGACAAATATTTAACTTACAATTTGAGTGGAGAATCGATTATGAGCGGTTGGATTGTGTAGGAAAACATTTCGAATATTAGGTAGTTGCGTGCGGATGGTAGATTAGGGTTTTTGAATTGTAACGAAATGTTAACTACCTAAAATTGGATACCGTGGGAGTAGTGGATCTTCCAGTACAATGCGCAAACTCGACTTGGATCTTCGCTCGCCGCTCACAGACGAATGATCAACTTCGCTCCACCTATCGTTTGTGACGCGCGGAAATCTTCACTAAACAAATATTACATCATTAAATCTGAACCGTAACCGTGTAATAATTACTACATGACGTCAGGAATTTTATGGAAGCGTACAGATGGGACCAACTGACTTTTGTGCTCGAATTTACGCCCTCTTCTGGGTCAATTTTGAAATTTATCGAGCTATAATTTATTTTTTTAAATAATATTGCGTAGAAAGAAATTTTTTGATTTTAAAATCCGATTTTATGAGACGAGTAAAACCAGGATTACGTTATGCCGAAAATTATCAAATTTTCTAGAATTTTATTTCTATATTTTGTCACTCGAGGCGCGGCGATCGCAGCGAGTAAATTGTATTATTATCGATTGAAAGAAATTAACACGCTTGATTAAAATAAAATTATTTTAATTATTTATTTCGTTTTTTCCCAGAACGTCCACTAACTGGTTTGCGTTTGCCAACTTTTGAAACTCTTTTTCCCTTTTTATTGGCAGTTTTCTTAGTCTTTTTCGCATGGACAAGCTTTTTTCCGTTTTCTTTTCTATTAAATGATTCATTTCGATCATTGAATTTCGACTTTTTTCGCATTCCTCCTGGCGCCGAGCCACCTCCTTCTCTATTTTGCCGTTTATTCATGCCAGTAGATTCGTTTCGATCGTTAAATTTCGTCCTTTTCCTTATTCCTCCCGGACCCGGGGCTTCGTCTTCCTCCCGCTTTTGACGTTTTCTCGTATTTTTAGTAAAAAGATCTGAAAAAAAAAAAATTTAAAAATAATCTTTAATAAAAACAAAATGAGTAAAATCTTCTCATTTACCTTTGTCCGGTTCCAACCCGATTTCTTTTTTATACCATTGACTGTCGTCATCCTCTGCATCATTTGCTTCCAGACCTCCTTCATTCCTTCCACCACGTTCCGCCTTCAGCTGAACATTTTTTTCTTGTTGTTTATGCCTTTGTTCCTTCAGTTTCCTATAAAAAAAAAAATCCAATTTTGGTAAAACAATAATAAAAACTATTTTCCTGTTAATTTACCTTTTCTTTAATATATTTTTCCGTATGATTGCTATTTCCTCCGGTGTTTTCTTAAGATGCCTGTGATACAAAACCTCGCCATTCAAAATCCCTTCTTCGATTTTAATCAGACTTAGTTTAATTCTCGGTCCTAATTCCACCAACCTAAAATAACATTCGATTTTACATCTCTGCAAAAGCAAATTATGTAATTAGTTCAACAAACCTAATCGCGCTCTGCTCAGCAATCATGTTTCCTCTACTGGACACATTTTGAGACAACGTGACTTGGTTGGCAGGACCATCTAATTCAACTTCACTTTCCGACAAATTTCCACCTCTAATTTGAAAAGAAAAAAAATTAAAATATAATTAAAATTATAATTTTTTTTTTTAAATTGAATATTTACTCAATCATGAATTGACTAATCTCGGTAAAATTTCCTAAATTTGGGACTTTATTTTGAATTAATTTCTTCACGCCTTTACTTATTCCTGTAGGTGCGAGTTTTATTGTGCTAAAAAGAAAAACTTATTTATATCCACCCATACGTGTTAAAATATCTATATTTACTAATGTCTAAAATCGATGCTGTTATCATCAGAATTATAATTCATTAAAACACATCGTCTGATGCAATTTAATTTCACCTAAAACCCAAAAACAAAAAAATTAATGTCAAAATTAAAAACCTGTTTTCTTTTTTCTTACTTTATGAACATTAATAGACGGAAACATGTTTTGAAAAGTCGTTGCCATTAATTTCATTTCAGGACCTTCGCCGCTGAAATTGTTCAGAACTATCAATGGATGATGCTGGAACTGCTTGGCATAAGTCAAAGGACGCTTCAACGCAGAAATTACATCCCTAGTTAACGAATAGTTCATCACACGGAATGTTAACGTAGGTCCGTGCGGCAAACGGAGAATTCGCATGTAAACTCCGATCGATGACTTCGTAAACATGACCATGTGAGTTACGTTGAGAACTCCCGACACAGCAATAAAATCTTTTAATGCGTTCGTTCGTAGAACCTAAATAATACAAACCGGTAAAAATTCTCTCTCGGTAACCGAAGATTAATGGCAACCTTTAATTGAGAGGCGGTGTACGGTTCCATAACTTTCCTGAAGTCTTTCATCAATGCGGCCACGTGCTTACCGACTTGACCTCGGTAAAGAACGAACGAGTGAGGTGCTCGTTTGACTTCTTCCGGTTCATTTGCTTGTTTTTGAGCGGCCCGCCGCCTCGATTTTCCCTGTTTGATTTATTTTATTAGTTTTAAATTAGTAAATAGAAGGAAAAACACAAATAGAAGCAACAAACCTTGCGTTTACCAGCCATGTTGTTTTCGCAATGGCTGATGGGAAGCGATGGTTATCAAATGGAAGAAATAAAGAAATTGAAAACACGAACTAACAACAGAATCTATGGCACTTTTACATAGTTAATTTTTTGTTTATTAATTTCTTTATCACTTTATTTCCGTAACTTACGTTTAATGTTTTTTAACATAATTTTTTTTATGTTACGGAGGTTCTAAAGTGATATTCAGTATTTCAAGCAAGAATATATGTATAATAATGTATTAATGTAACAATAAATTGAATAAAAGTCTGTAAAATTTAAAATTAACAATCTTTTGAATGAAAATAAAAATCTAATTTTAGCTAGATGTAATATTTTAAAATGGCTTGGTTTTGATTAAATCTTCTTATATTCAATCAAATTAAAATAATGCTAATTTTTAAATAAATTTTGAAACCTAATCTAGGTTTTTTTTTTAAATTTTGATGCTAAATTTCACAAGTTTAAAACAATAATAAATTGTCAATTTGTTGTTTCTGTAGACACCTGTCTCTTCAAGATGTTCCCTATAGACCACCATACATTGAGTTTCTGTACCGTGTTTTGTAAATGGTGGTTATTGGGTTACCGAAATGCTTGGTTGGCAGTTAACCTAGCAGATAACTGCACTAATTTGAATATTAATTTAAATAAATAGTTGTACCTTTTGAGACGAGTTGAGATTGCTGCTTAGACGGACGAAGAAGCTACTAGGTATTTGCTGTTCCGTGAAAATCATTTTTAACCATGAACCGGTAATTCAAGATTTTTTATCCCGCACCGTGCGAATAGCATTTGACGTTCATATAATTTCTTGCTTATTTAAAATTAAGTGACAGCAATCGATTAGACTTGGTCAAGATGGCTGACGAAACAGAAAAACTGATGAGATCGGTCCTCCAAAGTTGCAAAAACGGAGTTCCTTTAAAACAGCTTGATAGTATGTTTTAAGACTTAAAACAAACACGCGCATTTTAAGATTTTACTGCGACGAAATTTGAGTTAATTGCTAATTAAACGTATTGCTAATATGTTTAAAAAAAATTAAATACTTAATAAATTAATTCACAATTAGTCAATATATAATTTGCGTTATAATTCGATAAATGTTCGTGTTTTTTTACATTTAATAGTCCTAAACTCTTAAAAGCACGTGGATTTATAGAAATGGAAAGAAATTCGTTAAATTAATTAAATTTTTCTCATTATTTAGACGATTACAAGTGCGTGACTGGAGATGATATTCCGTTTCGTAAATTCGGTTTTTTGTCTCTAGAAGATTATTTGAGGAAGATTCCGAAAGTGGTCAAGTTAACTAACGGGTATTTTATTTTATTTTTATTTAATAAAAATTCGTATTTAAAAATTTATAATTATTTTTATAACAGACCAAACGGAGGCACGATTGTGGAAGCAGTGCCCGACAGTAGCACGAGACACATCGCGGAATTAGTTTCGCGGCAAAAGAGCAGTAAAACTAAAACAAAATCAAACAAGGTTGCTCGTAGAGTTTATTTTTGGTTATTAATTATTAAACTATATCGATTTCCTCTTTTTTAAAAAAAAATAGAGATCCTGCGCATCAAATAGCAACTATCGCTCGAACCGAAGTAGCAATGTGCAATACTCCGGAGCAAGTAATAGTCATTACTCCGGAGCAAATAACAGTCATTATTCGAACAGAAGCAGTAATGGCCAAACGTCGAACTATCAGTCAAACAGGAGTATCTATGTGCAACCTCTTAACTATCAGTCAAACAGGAATTATGATAGCCAGTTATCCGCATCGAATGCGAGCTCTCATCCGAGCAAAACTAACAATGGACAAATGCATAATAACGATTCGTATCGCAGATACGAAGCTCCTCCGCGGTTCACTAAGCAATCGCAGTCTCCCACTCCAACCTCGCCACCAGCAACGTCGTCAAGATCCGTGACATTGCCGAGTGAGACTACAAATCCTTACGTGTTGGTAACGCTACAGTCGACGGAACTCAGAATTGCGAGAACGAAGCGACCGGCACTGTTGCCAACGCCGCCACCGATTTTGCCATCGCCACGGCTGAATTTGTCATCGCCGCCGCCGAGTTTACCATCGCCGCCGCCGGTTTTGTCATCGCCACCGCCGATTTTGCCATCGCCGCCGCCAACTTCAATTTACAGCG
>JAQFXT010001334.1:0-18490 GCA_034683725.1 Strigamia crassipes | reverse complement strand
ATCCCGTTTTTCAGCAATAGGGGCGAGGTGTGTGATAAAGTGAGATGGAGATTAGTTAGTGGCTGGGGAATTTATTTTTTGTGGTTTTTGATCGTTGTGCAACTTTGTTGTTTTATCGCAATACTGCATCGAGAGGGCGAGAGATTTGGGTTTCGTATTCGGTCGAGTGGCAATATTAGCATTTTTACTGTCTATTCTACGACAATTTTCCTTTCGATAAGTGGAAACAAGTTTTTATGTGCTTCGTATCGCATTTGTTGTTTGGCATAACCCATCCGCGAGTTGAGCACTTTAACACGCTTTATTTTCTACGACCTTGCGCGTGCTAAACCTCTTTTTATCGAGTGAAATAACAGGTGTATTTCGGTGTAAATTCACAAAAGAACGTTTTGAATTGGTTGAAAAATACTTCAGTTTTTTATTTTTCCATTATTACTATTATTATTATTATTATTATTATTAATCATAATAAGCAAAATCTGATTCTAATTGCAATTCAACTCATGTCTGATTGTTTTTTTTTTTTAATTTGTTTTGTTTTTTTTGGTAAAAACTTTTAATTTAAAAATTTAATCTAACTGGTTTTTTAATTGCAATTTGACTAAATTTTTAAAATAAATTGATCCTTCAAATGATAGAAACATTATTTAAATTTTTTTTTAAATCAACATCTTATATATTTAATTTTTTTTTTCCTTTTTTTTTTTTTTTTACCAATTTCGTTTCCTTATTCTCCTCATTAAATCGACTTTTTTCAACATGGATGTTTTTAATTTACTTTTGCAATTCTATTTTGTGTGTGCAGTTGTACAACGATGCAATAAACCGGTTCAGTGAGCCCCCGTTTTCCTATGGGGTACTCCACTTCGTGCTCCAGGGCCACCGTTTTACTACCGTACCAAATGTTGTTCGATATACAAAGAAGGTGAAGGAACCATGTGGCCGTGATAGGTGTCGGTGGATTTGATTTATGATTACATTACCGAAACCAATACATCGGGAAAGGCCAAGTCAAACCAGATGTGCATTTGTACACATCAAACACACCGATATGAAACCTCTATCCAATTGAAAAATTAATAAATAAAGAAAAATAAATTAAATCTTAAATTTTTTAAAAATTTATAAAATCTTGGAATTGACCAATAGAAATCTCTTGAAATAACGCCAATAGGTGTTTTGAATTTTTGATTTTATTTTTATAAAATTATTTTTAATTTTTTTGAATGATGCTCATTGCTGATCACCTTGCCAGCTGCTTCTTCCTGTTGTCCGACAAGGTCGAATGAGTGGCATCGGCGCTTTCTTTTTCATCAATTTGTAAGACTAGGCGCCAGGCACGCAAGGTTTCATATAGCAGAGATATGAAACGAAAAAGAAAATTTTCTTTTCTTCCACTTAACAAAACCATACTGTACTTTTTTCTCCGAGTTGGAGATTTCTGAATGCACATTGAATAAAGGTTAGATTTAGGGCGAGGTGAGAGCTTGAAAATAATTTTTTTTTTTTAAATATTTTTTTATATTGGGGTGGGGAATATGTGGGTGGGTAAACTGATTTGCCATCATTTCCTCTTCGTTCGGTCTTCAAATTAGGTCGTTGAGCGATGGAAGGAGTAAATGGACTGGTGCCAGTCGAGAAAAGCTGTAAATTGCTTCATGGCACCAATTTCGGAACTATGTTCGAGCCAAGCGGACGAATTAAGTCTTTACACTGATGTCCGAAATCGGTTTGTGAAGATGTTTCGGCGTGAAAACTCTTTGTGGATTGCGCCAAGTTAGGGTTGTTTTTGGCGTTTCAAATTGGGTTTCAACTTGCAATAATATTCGGAGTGATTCGATTTAATTCGAACTTTTGTTTGGAGTTTTTTTGATCGAGTGCCAAACGCCGAACATTCTATTGCTCTGTTTTCCGATTCACTGAACGCTCCAGTTGTCGTTTGTGCGAGTTAGTTTTTCTTGTCATTCACGGTGTCTTGTGTTTTAGCTGACATCAGCTTCGTGATGAGATTCCCGGTACTCAGGGGGCAAATGTTTATTTTTTATTTATTTTTTTTTTGGAAAATCTTTAAATAGAAGTAAAATAAACTTTGATTACATTTTGTTTTTATTATGTTTGTGCACCTAAATAAAAATAAATATGATGAAATCTGGGTTTTTTAGAGTAAAAGCAATTAGTCAATCGTCGTATGTTTAATTTAACGACAAAAATTTTTTTTTTTTTTTTTAATTTTTTTTGTTTATTTTGGCAAAAACAAGTGCAGGTGTGGAAACCAGCAATTAAAATTTTTGCTACTCTAAGCTAAATTTAAGATGAAAAGAGGAAGAAGAAATGATCTTGATGAAGACCAAAAATAAGAAAAACGAAAAAAAAAATTGATCATTTACTCTCATTATCGACTCATTTATACAGTAAATCCAATTTAATTTAATGAGAAAACTGATGAGTCAGTACACAACACCCAACTCGACATTACTTAACCTCGAAATCTGAGACTGACATTTAAAAAAAAAAAAAAAAAAAAAAAAAAAAAGTTCGATGTGTTTTCTTTGCACTTTTTCCCTTCTCTTCTCCAATTTCTAAACAAGTAAAAGGGGAAAAAAAATAGTGCTTGTCACTGGTTGAAATAAAGCCGTAGTTTATGATGGGTTTTGCGACCGCGCACAAATCACGGTTACACACCTCGTTCGACTTATATTACAATTTGTGCGGTGACATATTGGAGGATTTAGTAGTGCTGAGTGAAGCACAAACTCTTGTCAACTTAAACCATCATTTCAATGTCAAGTTGACGTCCGAAATTAAACTTTGAAAATGGAATTGACGGATTAAATATGGAATAGCAAATATACTTTGTACGTGCGGGGCGTGCGTCGATGAAAAGGAACCGATTGTGTTCGTTCGGATAACGCATGCGCATTCGTTCTTGAGATTATTTATTATTATTTTCTTTGTTTGGTTCGGCTGACTCGGGTTTTTATTATTATTCTCATGGCGTATCGAGGGTGTCGGATCAATATGCGTGTCCGAAGACGTGGAATCCAGATGGGAATTGCGTTCCCAAGTTCATTCTACGAATCGGATGAGACAGAATTTCTGTTTACGGCTTTTAAAACGACGAATTTCGCCATTACACTTTGTTTAAACCCATTGTAACACACGAAAATGTATTGGTGGCATGAAAAATATTGAGTTTATCGTGAGCTTATCGCGTGATGGACTTTCTTCGTGACATTTGAGAAAATAGCAGTTTCGACATTTTCGACATTGTCAAGTCGGAGCACTTGATGTTGGAATGTTTTTGAAGGGAGGAAAGAAAATGCATTGGATTTACATTTCCCCGTCCCTCCTTCCCCCCCCCCTCCCCCCCCCCATCGTGTTCCTGTCTGATAAAAATAGTTGATTTTGCAACGTTTTTCTTTTATCCTTGAATTTCATGAATTAATTACGGCAAGGCCATTGAGTCCTTGATCGATTTTTCGCTAATTTCTTCCAGATTTTCCATATTTAAATTTTTTTTTAAACTTGGCAGCATTGCTTGTGGGTACAGAGTCAATACAGGAACAGGTGATTGCTGTCTTTACAAATGGGCAGGTGCATGAAACCTGATACGGCTGAAATTTGACCTCGTTGGCTGAACCTGGTCAGCAGGATGTTTTTTTTTATCCTTTTCTCATTTATCTCATTTGCATTTGCTTCGAACCAGTTATTCTATTAGTTTCTGCGCAGCAATTTCGGATCAAAATTGAACACTAAATTGGAATAGGTTAATGGTATTTTTGCATGCAGTTGTCATTTCGTTTTAAACTCATTTGTGCATCTTTTTAGGAGCTTTTCTCTAAATGCAGTATATAGGGTGACGCATCTCGGTAGGAAATGATGCTCTTATCTCGCTCGAGTTTTTTTCCTTGGGTTCGTTCTCAGTCTCTTTTGGTGGTGT
Organism: Strigamia crassipes; assembly: GCA_034683725.1. Lineage (NCBI taxonomy): Eukaryota > Metazoa > Arthropoda > Chilopoda > Geophilomorpha > Linotaeniidae > Strigamia > Strigamia crassipes. The sequence continues at coordinate 14,550 of JAQFXT010001334.1, read as the reverse complement.
GTGGCTAAATAATATCTCGAAATGGACTCGGATGGGCCCCTGAAGTAATGGCACGAGTGCTAACTTCGTGGCTTTCGTATCTGGATGGTGCTTAATAAACATAAACTGATAGAGGTAACCGCTGTCATCATCGTCGACGACTTCTCTCTCGCGATAATGTGCTGTGAGTGGCAGTGCCCTCGTAAAATTGGGTGCCGAAACGTGCGGAGTTCCTATGAATTGTAAATGAGAAAGGATGAAAAAATACTCAACACATTGGATTGAATTGATTTTTTTTTTTTGCGCTTAATTTAGACATTTCTTAAGATGATCCAGAGGCAACTCAGTGGTGTTTTGAATAGCCGTAACCGCATTGCGGGGGCCCAACGGCAGATTAGGGGCCCACGGCTGAAACCAAGGCCCCAAAATGTTAGGTTAAAAAATAAAATAAAATGAGGGGGGGGGGCTATTTTATGTGGTCGCACGGGGCCCGATGAAAAGCACTGTGCCACTGGTTTGATAATAAAGTATTGCTGTAAAGCCAAGGGGCAGCTTAGTAGATTTTATCACGATGTATATCTTTGTGCACGACATTAAAAGAAGAATAAATGTAAGGAAGAGTTGAAGTAATTCCACGCTATGAAAGGCTCTTAATAGCATCATTTTTCTTGGCTTTTTAGGCCTTGAAATGTTGAAACAATCGAATGTTTTTGAGGCCATCAATTTGCTATTTTTGCATCGTTAAAAATAGAACACGTTTTATTAGATTTCTCCAGATGAATGATTTAGGTCTTCGTAACCTTATCTAGCTGATAATTTATGCAGTTGGGAGAAAGTCACGTTGTCGAGATGTGGAGTATTCTGAAGTCGAGGTCATCTTTTCAAATTTCTCACGCTTTTTAAGAATAGCACAACGTCCTGGAGGAGTTTTAAGTTGAGGATTTGTTGAATGAATAATGAATTAGCAGCACGGAGTTTGCTGTTGTGCTTTTATTCTTTTATTTACATCGTGAGGTAGCACGCACAGTAGTAATAACTAAAATTCATTATTCAACAACACGATTAAAAATGAAACAGAAGGACACTCGTTCTCCATTTTGACTGAAACGCGGCTTCGAAACACATGTAAGATGCAAATTAGTTTGAAAAGAGAGAGAAAAGAACGACCAATATTTTACTTGCAACTATTACACACGAAAGTGAACATGCATTCACATTTTTAATTAGTGTTTGCACAATTTGCTTCGCTAACTGCCGTTTTACCGCTGTTCAACAATTATCATCGCTTAACGAACTTTCCGTGAGGCTTTTGACTTAACAGCCATTGCCCGGAATTCAATAAAAACGTGCGTTTTTGTTTAATATTTCCGTGTTTTTTTTTTTTTTTTTTTTTTACCTCTTTTATCGCCACAATTACCACAAAAAAAATCTGCATCCATATTGCAAAGCAATAAAATCACTCCAACCAAAAGTATGACTTACATAAAATATGAAACGCAACGCAAAAGTTGTTGTACACAGCTGTCACTCGACCCTTGGGCGCACGCCTATTAGACGTGATATTAAATTATATCTTGGCTTTTGGTGGCGTTTATTACAAATTTTCTGTGAATTCTCTTTGATCTGCCCTTTGGGGCGACGCAATTATTTTCTCATCAATTTTTTTTACGGGATGTAGATAGAATTGTATTAATTGTAATTATTATAGGCAATTATTTGGGTGCGTAAAAAGATGGCGAATTGCCTAATCATGATGTCATTTGTAAGGGCACTTGTCATGACGTTAAAACAGATCTCAAGTCTTTTTTTTATTGCGTCATAATATGTGAGGAATGTTTGGCGCTTTGCCGTTTCCAGTATTGTAGAGTTTACTGTCTGGGGGCCTCAAACAGTGGTCGTAAAAACGGACACCCTAGGTGAAAGTGGGGGTCGGCGAGGGGAAATGGAGCTCTGATGGTGATGACGGCAAAAGGGGAACGATTCGTGACCCATGATTCAGAGCCATCCAAAGAGCAATTCGAAGCGAGGGAAAAAAAAAAAAAAAACTTAAAAAAATAAAATAATCCGATTAAATTATTATTATTAAATTAATACGAATGGAGAATTATTTCAATTTATTTCAAGTTATTTTGCTCGTCGAAATCGATCTCGAAATTGGCGTTTTTCCAAACAGAATAGAACAATTTATTTGTTTATATTAGGTCTACTTTGTATGGTCACGCTTAGTCCCTGGTGCAGCTGGTGTTCTCTGTTCCGCCGTGGTTCGTCTCGTCTCGTCTCGTCTCCCTCTCCATCCTCTGGTTGCGACACAAAAGCCCACAATTGAGTAGGGAATTGTTAGGGAGGGGGTCGAGGGTCGGTTGGCGCCTGCCAGCAATTCAAAGCATGGATATTATTGTGTGCGCTGGAAGAGAAAGAGCCAAACTGTCCTCTGTTAGTGCTAAACTCGGGTCACGTGCCTGGCTTATCAATTGGCGACCCTGTCCTTAGGCTGTATTGACAGCTACTGAGCCTTTTTTAACCCTTCTGAGCCGAATTCGATAATTTGTCTTTTTTATTATTGGATATTTAATGATTTATGTATTTATTACTCGCCTCTACGCACGTGCGTTTGAGTTGACACATCCCTCTTTTGGTTTCCCATTTAAGTTGATAAACATGGGAATAATCCCAGGTGACAGTCCCCGAATCCCCTTTTAACCCTTTGTTTCCATGTTGATGATATGAGATGCGACGTGTGTGTGCTGTTGCTTTCTCGTGAGCTTTGTTCCGTGATTATAATTGCAACGCGGATGGAGGGTTGTTGAAGAGTGAACGAAATGAGTCGAATTTTAAATTTGGCCAATCATTTAATTTGTTAATGAAGAAAGCGTCTTTGGCGCGTTAAGCAATAATAGCCGCATTCTTCATTTGATTTGGTTCGTCTGCTTTGACAGTTTCTCTTATCTGGAGAAGTGATAAGCTAATATTTGCTTTTTTTGTTATATTTACATAATAAAATGCCAAATTGTACGAATAACAAATAAATGTTGTTATTTATGGTTTGTCCAATATTTAATACCAAAACAGTACTTTAAAGTAAGTCGCCAGGTGGCACTCCAAAAATTCTGGCTTCTGGTCACCTGGCCAACCAGTTCCATTTTGTTACGTAGACTAGTTGACACTAAAAATATATTATTGTTAGACATTCAAAAGAGAAACATAAATGGTCATAAAATTCTTTATTTCTGAATTTTTGTTATTTGCCTATTTAACATTTTTTGGATTCGGAGATTATCCGTAAGAATTCGCTGGAACTTCTAGTTTCCTGCAGGTAAAAATACAAAATCATTTATTTGGAATAACAAATACTCCGTTACAGGGTGGGAAAGTAACATCATTTATTTGTTATTCATACAATTAATATTTTGCTTTATATCTTAGCAAAATTTACAATTGTACAACATCAACAAATAAATGATGTTATTTGTGGCATTTCGTAGCCACTTAAGACAGTTTTGAAATTACCAGATTCCTGGCGTCGGTGTCAGTTATTGTCAGTTATTTGATCCGTAACAATCAAATCATCGTCGTCGTTTGTGTCCGGGAACAATCGAGTCGGATTAGAAACTGCTCTAGTAGGCCTAGTTACGCCACGCGTCGTCGAGTGTTGTTTCTTAGGCTTTTTCGACGTCTTATCGGCCGATCGCGGCGTAGATTTGGCATTGGCTAGATCAACTTGGGCCATTTACTTAAGAACAAGTCATAAATAACATAATTTATTTGTTGATGTTATACAATTGATTTCTGACAAGAAAAATAGACATTTTTTCCACTTTTTGGGTAAAAATGCATGAAAAAATTGAAAAATTTTTTGAAGAAAAAAAGATTATTTTCCAAAAAAAGTCATTTTTAGCTTTTAATCGTGTTTTACTGAAACCGGAATTTGGGTCACGTTGCAGGGGTAATTGCAGATTGCCTGATCTGCAGATGAGCTGATGCCACTCCAACTCCAGTGTCTGCGCGCGACGCGCTCTGCAATTTCCTCGCGAGCAGACTTTGGATGTGCGCCCAGCTGTAGCGTCGGTGCCATCCAGTCTGGGTGTAGTAATGTTACATTCAGTCACCCCCTTTCTTCTTCATCTCGTCAATCATTACGACATAAACGCCTTTTCTTAGCTAATAACACTGCACGCCTTGCTTCTAGAGCTAATTTTGTGGGGTCCTAGAGGAGGGATGATATGCAACTTGAGAGAATGAAGCGCGAAATCTTGTTAATTATGGCACCTAGAAGGTTTAGATTTTTTTTTTATATATATCTTATCTTTGTAGCATGAACCCACAAATCACTCATTTGAGTTTTGAACTTTGACATTGGTGAATGAGGACAATTGTTGCCAATTCCTGAGGAGAGGAGTCCATTGTGGACTTGGCGCCTCATAAATCTCCTCCATTAGACATTGGATCTCATGTTATTAGAGATCAAAGTTTTTCACGCTGTATTCTCTTCCGTTGGGGGATTGACGTCATTTGTTTAGGCTTTGGAGTCACGAGACTCAACCCGAATGCTTGTTTTCTCAGGTGGCTTTCTTTTCCAGTAATGAGGGGTCTTTGTGAGTTTTCTGGTGGTTGGATTAGATCTGGTTAAGATGTGGTGTCAAGAGATTTGCTTGTTTGGTCTGAACTGCAATTTGCGTTTTTCTCTTTAATTTCCAATCCTCTCTCCATTCGCTTAATCCTCTATAAGGAACCCATTAGGGTGGAAGTGGGGAAAGAACGAGCCGGAGTGGTGTGTATCTTTAAGAAAATAGACACAACTCGAGTTTGTTATTAAAATGTGTTTAAAATGTATTTAGTTAGAAATTAAAAAGTGAATGACTTTAAAGGGAAGTTTCCTAGATAAATTAGACGGTTTTTTTTTACTTTTGGAATGAAAATAGCACGTATTTCAAACGTTTATGAGCCGTTTGTACTTGGGTCGAAACGTGATTATGACTATCAAGGTCGAAAAGATGCGTTTTATTTCAATTTCATTTGAATGTAAACAAATATTTTGCGTGTTTAGACACTGTAAACCTGTTTGAGTGAATTAAAGAGGAGATGGCTAATTAAAATGCAAAGATTGTCCAGCAGGGTTGGGCAGAAATGTGAGACGGCAACAGGAAAAATGATTTTAATTTTGTTTATTTTATTTTATTTTTTGCATTTTGAGATATTAAGCTGTAAAATGTCAAATGTGTGCAGATGGCGATAGCCGGTCATTTCCCCCGTCGACTGTTGTCACGGTAACCACTGGAGATGAAGGGAAGCTGGTGTGTCAAATCATCAACTCCCTCTTCTGGAAACGGAGGCACAAAGAAAACCTCGGGTAATGAGATTGGTACCACCACAGCCACACACTCTCGTAGAAAGGGACTGGGGGTTGATGGTAAAGTTTTTTTTTTTTTTTTTTTTTTTTTTTTTTTGTTTGCAATGCTAACACTACTGCCTCCTGAGGGCTGAATGTCGCCTCGATTATATGTCGACCTCACGCGCCATTGACTCACGGACCTAGTTGACGCCACGTGACTCAAAAGGTGCCCCCGTGATGTCTGCGTCTATCTATCAACGAGACACGTTCAGGTGTCAGGATGTTTGCCACATTGAGCAATTACATACGCGTTGTTGTTGTGAGTTTGGACATGACTTTTTAATGTTTTTTTTTTTTTTTTAACGAGTTTAATTTTTAAATTGATTTTTTTTAATTTTTAATTTGAGTCCAGGTAGTTTTGGGCAATTTAAAACGTTAATGACATTTTAATCTGAAAAGACATCGTAAAAATTAAGTGGTTTTCAGTGTGTTACTACGCAAATACGAAAAGGGTTTGGTTTGCTCCAAAAATTGGCTTTTGTATTTCCTATGGGATTTCTGTGCTTGTACAGACTCAATTCTCATTATAAAATTCAACAAACTATTTTTTTTCTTTGTTTTGTACGAGGTCAATTGCTACCAATTAAAATAGACAATAAAAAAAAATTAACCGAAAAATTAAAAAAACATCTTTTATATTTTCATTTATTTCTATGCTAAAATCATCCGCATTTTGCGGAACTTAATCGATTTAATTTTTTTTTAAATTTAAAAAAAAAAAAGAAGATTTATTTCTATTATAAAAACATAGGTTTGAAGAAACCATTTGATGACAGTGTTCAGTGTTCCCTCTTGGTATGTTTTTTTTTTTGTCATTGGATGATATATGGTATCAGTGAACGCGAAGACACTCATTTCCTGGCGTACAGGGAAGTATAAAAAAGGGGCTGTAGGTTGCAGAAAGGGAGGGGATAAAACGAGTTGGACTTGTACTACTTGACCTACTGCTTTATCTACAATAAAAAAAAAAATTTTAATTTAAAAAAATAATTAAAACCTTTAAGACTCGGAATAAATTGTGTATTGTTCTTGTGATATTGATAAACAACAGAGGGGATTAGGTGTATCACTCGTATTCACTTTAATTTATTAATAATCCATATATGAGGAAGTTGTTGTTTTAAATTGGGGCCACCTGCGACGTTTTGTGTGTTTGTTTTTATTTATTTTTTCATTTTTAAACTTAAATTTAGCTACAAGCGCTTGAAACTAAATTGTTCTAAAAATAGAGGTGAAAGTTGATCTCATTTACATGCCACTTGGTTTATGATGCTGCTGCTGGTATCATTTTTCTCGGGTGCAGTGGCTTGATGAGTCTCTTTTGGATTACATGTTGAGTTTTGATGGTCTCGTTTGTTGCAGATAAAAGGAGCTTTAATAAGTTGGTGTAGAGATTCGGCTTAGTATCTGCATACATTGAAGTTTGTTGATTTCGGCTTTTGGCGTTTGGCTCGTGTTCGAAGGGTTCACTGCGTGTTTAATTCAGTTTGAAGTGGAATGAATCGAAATGGTATCAAATCTTCACTCGTACAAGGTGTTTAAAGCCTCTCGAATTGAATTATCTTATCGGCACGAGGATCCAGCGTGATTTAAAATTATAATGTTAGTTGCAATTTGCAATTGCAAAGCAAGTGGAAATCATTTGATATTCTTGGGAAAAACATTTGGCTTCTCTGTTTGGCTCAAAGGGGGTCTTTAAAGATTGGTTAATTTAAAAAAAAAATTTATTTACTTTTAAATGAAATAAAAATTTAGAAAATTTGTTAATCGCATTAAATTTTTACGCTTGGTTGTGGGCTGAACAAGTTTTTGTCACCGAGAGTAAAGGGGATGAAACACAATCTCGTGTTAGAGGTCAACTCCCTCGAGCCCAGCTTCAGCTCATTACCATGGAAATGAGATGGGACGCAACCATCATATAACATCTGGCTGCTGGTTTTTATTTCTTGACACTGCGAGTGTGGTCACTTGGAGAAACTTTTTTCAGGTGTAGGACAAAGGGTAGTTGTCGACTTTTTATGTCTGTGTGACAGATGTTGCTTTCACATACCAAAACTAAACTCTCGTTCTCTATGTACATGCGGAATTTTGTTCATTATGGCAACTAGGAAACCACAGGCGAACAGCAGACATTCAACTAACTCTGAAAGGTCAATTACACCAATGTTAATGCTGTTTTCTACTAAAATCTGCAATTAATTTAAATAAGCGAGCGCAATCAAACTGGACTGCATTTCCATCACATCCAATTTCATTTTGTACGATTTTCTAAGTTAGTGGATTCACAGACTTGATGAACAATAGGTGGTTTCATTACGTATATGTATGGTCTGACAATTTTGTGGTTTTTGCAATTTTGCATTTTCGAGTTGTACTTTACCAATTGAAAATGAGATGCAAAAACACGAGTACTGTAGAATTAATGTGATAAAACGAAATTTTTTGGAATAAAGTACAATTAGCAGCATTTTAATACCCACAAGTTTTACAGAGTATACAAGAGCCGTTTCTTGAGTTTCCTAGCTGTTATGTGATCGTGGATGTTCTAGCATATTGATGATAATTCAAGTTGGCCACTTAGATCGAGCTTGGCCGCCTCCATTTTGTTTTGAGTTTGACAAGGCTCATAATCGCTCGTCAAAATCGCAAAAACTATATTTTAGACATTTTTGGGATTTTGTATTTTCGCTTTCTTCTGCTTGAATGTGATTGGTGGAACAGATATCACACGACAAACACAAATTTGCAAAATTCTCCAGATCGCACAATCGCAAAATTGACTGGATTAATCAACCTCCATATTGGGTTGTTTTTGAGTTGTCAGGTGGGCACCCAAAATCTTACTTTTTGCTGTAGTTTTATTTGTCCTTATTTGTCCTTGTTATTATTGTTTCTGGTGTTGGCAAATAAGAAACCCGAGGGATTGAACAATGTTTATCTCATTATTGCATTTTATTGGGGCTCATTGAAATTACATTACATTGTATAGAAGAATCCCCATTGGATTATGGTAGGAGAAGTAATAAGTTTAACTGCACCCAGATGTTTCTGTGAGGAATGGACTAATTCATTCAAATTGTATCATCTCAGTTTTCGTCCTACTCCTGTTGCAGACAGCATTTTATCTGGCCTTGTGTTGTTTTTGTGTTTAGCTGTTTACAAGCTAGTTTTGCTGATTTCTCTTTTGTGCAAACATTCTGTGTCATTGTTCTATTGACTGTGGGCACAATGAGTGCTTGTAATGTTTCTTTAAGACAAAAGAGAGGAAAAAAATGAAAGTTTAGAGTTGGACAAAATGGAAAAATTTTATAAAAATTGTACCGAAATGGCAAGTGATGTTGCCATGACTACTTACACTATTATGTGTCGGCAAAGCATGAGCTGTGTTGAGGCAGTTTGTGTATGAGGTAAATTTGTCGTTGCCTTTTTATTTTTATAAATCTCGCTCATGTTTTGGTCTACTTTTCTCACGGAGGCGAAATTTAATCTTCGTTTCGTGCGATCAACAATTCTTCGGGGGTCTGATGGTCTGTTTTTCACCGTCTTTTTTGTTTTAAGCACTTGATCTCGAGGGGCTATTGATTTTAGTGTTGTCGACTTTGAACGCATTTGAAACAAATGTTGTTTGGATTACATTAAGACCCTGACAAGAATTTTGGCTTTTCGGTTGGTGTTTTTTTTCTTGGCACATCGTTTGCTGAAGTCGACAGAAACGCACATAAATATGGATATTCTCATGATGAATTTATTGTTTTTATTTTTGTGCTTTATTTTGCTGTGCTCTGAAGTTGTAGCTTTTAGAATGATTAAATATCTTTTTTTGTTGGAAATGAATTACAAATTTCATTTCTTGCAGTCTCAAGTCATTTGGAGAAACTATTCTTTATCTTTTAGAAGTTTATCTAAATATTTGACGATTTGATGCATTTTTTCCACTGATTTTGATCGACGTTCTTCCAATTAGCTAAAACAAATAATAATTGAGTTTTTTGTTTGTTTGTTTTAATTAAAAAATTTATTTGTGTGCTGTTGATCAGCAAATTGAAGTTATTGATTTTTATTTTGATGCGTGCATCATCATCAGCAATTGTTACCTTCCACGATGAGATCGTCGAACCGCGCCAGCCCTTAATTGGCCACTGGGTTTGGTCGGTTGTATTTCTGCGCCCACATACCCTTTGCGGCTACAAATTACGTTTGTTGGTGATACATTACAACATAGTTGTACGTGTTATGTCAATTGGTATATCGATATTACACGGGAATGCAATTAGATGGTTTTATTGAATGCAGGGGATCAATTTTAAATTCACTAATTCCGGAAATTGGAAATATTTTTCGGATGAGCAGTTTATTAGTTGACAAATATTTTGTTGGCTAAATGAAAAATAATAAAAAATTCAAATCGTATTGAATTTTTTTTTGCTTTATACTCTACGCTTTAAGAGAAAATGCATCTTCGAGGCGTTTGGAAGAAAATAAAATCTTCTTAGATGCGCAGAAAAAGTTTGTTGCAGTTTTAACACATTTGATTTGCACGTATTTTACAGTCGATGTTGAAATTTAGCTCAACGAATAATTTGAAAAAAAGAAGAAAGGATAAGGATGGTCGAGTTTGCCTTATTTTTCTTATTGCCATCGATTGTCACGTTGGAAGATGTTGCGGTGTTCATTATATTTCATAACCATGGTCTACCAAGAGACCATAAATATAACAATATTAAAAAAAAAAATAAAATGTAAAAACGAGGGAAAAACCAATAAGTTTTCTTAATAAAGGCCTTCTGTCTGGCTAGCATTGCCGTTCACATGCTAAAAAAGCAGAACTCAGAATAAAACTGAAATAAAATTGTGGAATTTTGTTAAGTAAAGTGCAATTTTATTTCATTTCACGTTTGGACATAGCATTGCAGGAAGCTTTCACCCTTAAGGCCAGGCGGTGCTTTTACGAGTTGCTGCATTCTAACTGGCATTTGTGTTGCTGCGCGCTTATTGCAATGAAAATCGTGGCAAGATGAAGGGGCAAATGTAGCACCTTTCACCACCACCTTTTTTTTCTCCTTTCCTTTTTTGATAGTTGGCTTGTACTAAATTGGATTGCACATAATCTACGGCGATAGGGCAAAATACAAGCTGACTTATATTTAATACTACATTTAATGCATTTTAGTGAGTATCCAACCATAAAAGTAGAAGATGAATGAGTTAGATCGTGCTTGAATTCCGTTTCTGATTTCCCAATCGCCTCTTTAGTGTCGAGGAGTAAACAGGCAATGAGCGATTGCAACAAACGTGATCTAAATGATAACCGGTCACGTGGAGTGTGCAACATCATTTAAATGGGAAACTAAACATGTGGGATGGAAAAAAATTAAATGAATTTGGGATTGAAGGCGAGAAGAAATTGAGTTTGGCTGCAACTGATGGTGGTTTTCTTCATTTGCATTCACTAGAAATATGAGAAGTGTCATCGCTCATGCGGATAAGATAGAAAGCATTTTGTGATGATGGGAGATGAAAACTGGCGTCATGTGATCCGTGCTGTATCTTTCTAAATCCGAACGTTCTTTTTTGAGTTTTTCTTATCAATCTCGGACACCTGCTCTCGAATCTCGGTTACGGTACTTTAACCGGAAATTTTTTTTTATTTAAAAAAAAAATTGAAATGGGTCTGTAATTGAATTGGTTGCGTGCACTTCCTTCATTCGATTGTGAAGTTACTGCAGTCAGACATCTGAATGGTGTAGAAAGTTGGATTTACGCTTGTGAAATGTTAATAGCGAGCGTCACAACGTGGTGACAGTATAACGTCATGAATGAAACTGACTTTGCATGTTGCAGTTTGTCAAAAATATTGTTTATTCAGTGGCAAGTGAATGAAAACGTGAATAAATCAGTTAAATACGACTAGAAATCGAGTAAATGTATACTCAAAATTGAATAAATTGATTAGAAATCGGATAAATATGATCAAAAATCGAATAAATTGATTAAAAATCGAATAAATTGATTAAAAATTGAATAAATTGATTAAAAATCGAATAAATTGATTAAAAATCGAATAAATTGATTTAGAAATCGAATAAATTGATTTAGAAATCGAATAAATTGATTTAGAAATCGAATAAATTGATTTAGAAATTTAATAATTGATTTAGAAATCTAATAATTGATTTAGAAATCTAATAATTGATTTAGAAATCTAATAAATTGATTAGAACTCGAATAAAAATGATGAAATATACGAAAACTTTTACAAAATATATTGGATAACATGTAAATATACGAAAACTTTTACAAAATGAATTGGATAACATGTAAACACACGTTTCTGACGTGTGTCTGTATATATAAACAAGAAATGCACATCAGTTTTGTAACTATTAGAATCTGTGCCCTGCAATAAATACTTGCAGGGGTAACCGTAATTAATGAAAAATTTGCATCACCGCAATTGATTTTAAGATTCTGTAGTACTTACTTTTGACTGATGAATCTCTTATCTGATTTCTTAAACTTAACACTGCTCGTTCTAAAAACGCCTTTAGATTCCTCGAGAGACTCAATGGGTTAATGAACAAGAGGAACCTCTTGCTAATTAATCAGACGACTCGAGAGAGTTGATCACGCAAACTCTTGTATTTGAATCTCGGTGGGATCAACTTTATTTTAAGATAAAGTCGCTTGTTTGGTGGTGAATAGGCATTTATTTTACTTTAATTTTAACTTAAAATTCAAACAAAAACGTCTAACATCGTTATTATTACTCATTAATAATGTTGTGAGCACATCTTTGGGTCGAAAACAAATACTCATTAATGATCGTAAAAAGAAAAAACAGAAATAAGACCATTAAAAGTGAGATTAAAGCAGTTTCATGGTTGATGAGTGAGTGCCTCTCATCGTAATGATAAATTTTAGTACACAGTGACGCATGGCTCGAAATATCACTTATCATTTCGGTCATTATTGACAAGAAGTGTGGTTTATGTTCGTGTTCGGGGTCTGTTATGTTTTCTAGTACTATATCGATCGGTTCGTGTGAGTGAGCGAAAGTTTTTAGCTTGTGATTAATGACTGTGAGAATAGAAAGGACCATGCTATAGGGATTACGATTTAAACTAGACTGATTTATTCATAAAAAAGATGCTAAATACAGAACTGATCCTATCTCAGGGCACGTCAGTTGGCGCTGATGCTCACAATGACATTCAGTGATGCAATATTAGAAAATAATTAGGTAAAGTTAGTGAGCGACTGACAAAGGTGCGAAAAAAAAATGGTTTTTTTTCAAAGCAGTCAGGCGAATTTTTTGAGAAAACCCGAGGGGAAAATCACTCAAGAAAGCGGGAGAACAGAAAAATGTGTGAAATTAAACATAGGAGAAAAGTCTCGAGGGAATTCTTCAATCTCGTGTATTGTCGAGGGGATATTTGGACATTGATTGGCACGTTATTTGCTAAAGGATTGTTTCTTTTTTGGGGGGTTTGTTGGGCATTTTCGACCCTTTTTTCAGCGAAGCGTGAATTAGAATTTGAAGTTTATATTTATTTTGTTTTGAATTTTTACTGTCAACATGAAAGAATTTGAAGCAGATTTTATTTTATTAATATATCAAATCATTCATCTGTCATTAACTTTTATTTTTTTAAATTTTGTATCAAACAAAGAGCGATTTTTGTTTACGAAATACGACAACTTGTTTGTACAAGCTAATTAAACATTAAATCCTCGGGGGTTTTATTCAAATCCGTTGGCGTGATTGGAAAATAAAATTCTAAAGTCTTTATAATTTTGGGTAAACAATTTGTGTTTATCTTGGATTTTGACTGCGTTTATCTTAAGGTTGCGGTCGAATCAAATTCATCTCTCAGCAATACATCTGTTTCTTGGTATTACATGCCATTGGATCTCAGCAAAATGAGAAATACGTCAGGTTTTGTTTGATTTTATCCCAATCAAAGGAAAACACACTGGGAAGAATATAGCTTTTGCATTTGTGCAATCGCTTAACAGTTTTGATTTAAATATTTGTGACAAAGTTTTGGCTATTGACTTTCATTGACTTGCAAACAAAAACGTTAGATGGATTGGATATGGATATTGATAACACTAATGTGATGTTTACGCAGAATCATCGAGCAAGATGTTTTGCACACATTATTAATCTTGCTGTTCAAGATTTACTGTCTTCGCTAATGATTTCTTTTTCTACCGATGAACAATACGATTCTGAAGAGGAGTGCAATTCGGATGATGAGTATGACAATTTGAACGAGGAAGGTTAGGTGACAAAACTCAAACTCAGCTTGTGAATTACGGACCAATTATTGTAAAACTTCGAAAGTTAGTGAAAAAATTACGCAAGTCACCATTGTTATTACAGAAATTATCTGATGCATGCCGAATTGTTGGTACCAATAATTGCAAACCAATTATAGATGTCAAAACTCGATGGAATTCGACATATAATATGATGAAACGTGCAATACTTTTAAAAGACGCCATTGGAACAGTTGGTGCAAGCGAGAAAGAGATTAAAAGACTGATGCTGGAAGAGGCTGAGTGGGAGATAATTCGAAATTTTGCTAGTGTAATGACGCAAAATTGTTATTATATTAAGGAAATAAATGTAATTAACTTAAGGCTTTGTCTAAAATCACAGTGTTTTAAAGAGAAAAATAGTAATAAAATTGCCACCAGTCGTCACTCGAGCCCCTAGATACCTATAGAACCGATCCCCAGTCTAAAAAACTGAAACGAACACATGCGATTCGGAATAATCTTTATTCCAAAAAATACAGAACATAAACAAATAAAAGAGAAACCGGGGCAGCGTTCAGAAAGCGTCAGTAATCTGTAAGGGAGGGAAAACACAAATTAGCAATGCTAAAGAAAAGGAAAAGAGAGATGGGCGGGATAGTTAATTACATTTATTTCCTTAATATAATAACAATTTTGCGTCATTACACTAGCAAAATTTCGAATTATATTACAGGCAAATAAATGTAATTAACTTAAGGCTGTTCGTAGCCTTGAAGAACCACAGATGCAAATTCGTCCGAAAAGGGCACCACAGGTTTCTCATAAAAGCGCCTAAAGACCCTAGCAGAAGACCAGTCAGCCGCCTTGAGAATGCACTCCGTGGAGACACCCCTAACCGCCGCAAAAGAGGTCGAAGC
>JAQFXT010001333.1:0-18517 GCA_034683725.1 Strigamia crassipes | reverse complement strand
CGCGTGAGAGTTGTTTTTCGTTCCGTTTTATCGTCGTGTTGATGTGAAAAAGTGAATTGTCCCGGTTTCGTTGCCCCGACTCCATTTTCTTTTTTTTTTTTTCTTTTTTTCTTTCCCCCCCTTCAGTAGTTGCGTCTGTGCCTTAAGGCTGTGGAACGCGATGGTTCCACTAAACTGAAACGACTTTTCATTTTTTCTTTTTTGTTTTCGCTTTTCGAGGTCACGAGTGAACTAATTTCTCAGGGTTTTATGGATCAGGTGATGCGGGGCCCGATATGGGGCCTTATCGTGGGCCCCCGTCAAAATTCACGGAAAATTAAAAGGTAAAAAAAATTTCGGACGAATTCGGACGAATTTTTGCGAAAAATTAATTTTTTTCGTCGCCATTGACCACTTTTGGCGTCCATTTTGTTTTCCTTATTGATTGTGGGGGTGTCTCATCCTGCATGGGGAGGGGGGGCCGGGGGGGTAAGCGTTCGGATCGATTCCTCTCTCCATTTTACCCCCATCCGAACAAAATGGCGGAATTTCGTCCGTTTTAAATAATAGATAAAAAATAATTAAATTCGTCATTCGAGTAAAAAAAAAAAAAAAAAAAAAACCGCAGCGGCCATTTTGGTTGCGAAAACAAATTTCCGCTGACTCGAATTTTTCGCGTGAATTTCGAGTTAAATCGATCCGACGTGTCGGAATGACGTGACGTGTTGGAAATAACGAGAAAACGCTCCCGCGTCATGGGTGGAGCTGTCAATCCACCCCCTAGAACCCCCGTGGGCCCCCCATGGGCCCCGAGGACAAAAAATGGAGGCTGGGGTCGCGAACACCAAAAAAATGCCCCCCATACCGCCCCCGTTTGTTTATCCTGAAAATCCGCTCAAAAATGACGAAAAAAGAACAAGTAATGACGAAAAATGATGGCAAAATGATGAAAAAATGACGAAAAATGATTTTAAAAAATTACGAAAAATGATTAAAACAATGGCGAAAACTGATGAAATAATGACGAAAAGATGAAAAATGATGAAAAAATGATGAAAAAATGATGAAAAAATGACGAAAAATAACGAAAATGCGGTAAAATAACGAAAAATTAACGAAAATTGATAAAAAATAACGAAAAGTTGACAAAAAAAAAAAAATGATGAAAAATGACGAAAAATGATTAAAAAAAAGACGAAAAATAACGAAAATGTAGTAAAATAACGAAAAATTAACGAAAATTGATGAAAAATAACGAAAAGTTGACGAAAAATAACAAAAAATTGACGAAAATGTAGCGAAATGACGAAACGTGACGAAAAATAACAAAAAATTGACGAAAATGTAACGAAATGACGAAACGTGACGAAAATTTAACGAAAATTGATAAAAAAAAAAATAACGAAAAATTGACGAAAATGTAGCGAAAATTGATGAAAAATTACTAAATCTCACCGGGGGGGCAGGGAGGAGGGCAAAACATAATTGTATATTTTTTTTCAAATTGTAAGTTTATTTAAAAAATTCAATTTTCGCCCCCCTCCCCGTATTATTTTTTTAGGGGGGGCAAATTTTAGTAAAAAAGTGAAATCGTAATGCGAATGTTTGGGGGCGTTGGTTGATTCACGTTGGGTTTGGCCGATGAATTAGTTGCTCGTCGTGTGTGGATGGGATTTTGGCGCAGCGCCAGACGAGTCATCGGCCGCGGCAGGCGATGAACGAACGAACGAACGAACGAACGAACGAGAAGCGCGGAGGCCAATGTCAGCATTTCCCAGAAGGCCACTGCGCCCGCACGCCCGCACGCTCGCTCGCTCTCTCGTTCGCTCCCGCCGCGCAACTCGCGGCGCACACGGCCGGGCCTCGCACGCAGCGCCGGTGCAGTCGTTGCGATGCAGCCACGTCGGGATTAATCATCGAGTGTCATTAACTCGAGGCCATGCGGCCGGGCGCGCGTTTTCGGGGAAAAACGAGAGCGAGAGCGAGAGCTCGGCAACGAGAACGAGGCGCACTCGTGCGGAGAACAATCGTTTCATTGTCACACGTCCAAGGTCAAAGAACGTTTCAAGGTCGTCGTGTAAACAAATCCGACCCCTCGAGTTCCCTTTTGAAAACAAAACAAAAAATAAATATTTTTTTTTTGTTTGGAATTCGGGTGTTTCCCCGGATTAGGCTTAAAAATCGAAGCTGCAAATTCCGATCGCATTTCGGCATTTTTGGTGATGAAATTGTTATTTCTAAAAATGGCGGTGTTTTTTGGCACCTGGTGATGAAATTGCGCATGTTTGTTTACATTTTTTTTTGGGATCTATTTATTCGGACGTTCATGACGAAATTTTAGATTTTTTTTTTTTTTTAGGCCTAAAAAGCGTTTGTTTTCGTTGGATTTCGTTTCTTAGTGATGAAATTGTGCAATTTAATCCACGATTTTCGTCCGTAATGGCGATATTTTGTCACCCGATGAATTTAGTTTACATTTCTGGTTTGTTTACCTTTTAAAATCAAATTTTTTTCGTTTATTTTTAAACCTAAAAACCATTTGTTTTCATTGAATTTCGTTCCCCTAGTGATGACATTATGAGATTTAATCAACGATTTACGTCCAAAATGGCAACATTTCGTCACCTAGCGATGAATTTAAAATTATTTTTTAAATTTCTCATTTGTTTATCCATTTTTTCGGCCTCTAATGACGAATTTAGAATTTTTTAAGCCTAAAAACCATTTGTTTACGTTGAATTTCGTTCCCCTAGTGATGAAATCACGCGATTTAATCAACGATTTTCGTCCAAAATGGCGACATTTTGTCACCTAGTGAAGAAATTATTAGTTTAATCCATTTTTTCGGCCCCCAAATGACGAAATGTTGCATTTTTAAGCCTAAAAACTATTTGTTTACATTTATTCCCATTCCCCTGGTTCTAAATTTGTGAATTTCCTTCAATTTTAGGCCTAAAATTCGCTAAAAAAATAATCCAAACAAATAAAAATATCATAAAATATTATTATTATTATAATAATTTTTTTTTTAATATATTTTTTTCTTATTTTCTTATTTTCATCTTAAATTTCAATTTCTACTTACAATATACAAGAATGATGATTGTAATAATAAAAAAAAAAAATGGTTGTTACAATAAACTTTTGTGCAATTTTTAATAATAATTATAATTTTTTTTTTTTTAAATTTTTTTTTTATATATCTTATTACAAAATGTAAAAAATATTGCATTTATTATTATTATTCATTATATTATTGAGTAAAAAAAAAAAAAAAAATTGATATTATAAATTATTTTCATCATTTTTCAAAATAAAAACAAAATGGTGGACAAAAAAATCAAAAAAAATTCAATTTACAAAACTGTGCATTGTTGAAAAACAGAAAAAATTAATTTTCTGAATTTATAAGAAATAAAAACAAATTTTTTTGAAATTTTTTTTAAAAAATTTTTCTATGGCGCTTGTGCCAACATCTGGTGGGAGGGATAAAATTAGAAATTATCTTACACAAGTCTCAAGTTGGCTAATGGGGAGGAAATGGCAAAAGAAAAAAAAAAAATATTCCAACAAAAAGGATTCATCAAATGTTTTATCAATTTCCAAAAAAAAATTAAAAAAAAAAATTCAAAATAAACAAAATGGAGGACGGAAAATTCTGGAAATTAAAAAAAAAAAATGTCCGTTAAGTGTGTTTCGTGCGTGTTTTACCTCGAAAAGATGGCGGCCGCGTGTTATTTTCCAATTGTCGACCATTTTGGCGATTTTTTTTAGCGATAACATTAAAATAAACATGAGATGTTGCGCATAAACCAATCGGGAGAGAAATAACGAATTAATTTTCAAATTTCATCACCCGCGCGCGGATTGGCCGACGACGGCCACGTGCCGACTCGCAGCCAATGAGCGTCGAGCACACAGCGAAGCGGGAACTGTGCGGGAACGGCGCGGCCAAAATGGCGAGCATTCACCCGCCGATGCGGCGCGGCGCATCGCCGATTTCGCCGAATCCCTCGTTCCAACTAACCATCGGGTCGAAATCCATCGCAAAACCGCCACAATTCGAGGTAATTCGAAACGTAACCAAAGAAAATGTTTAAAAAAATCGGTACGGCGTGCATAGAACAGACACGGGCGACATTTCAGGGGCGATATTTACAACCGACGCCATTTTGGGCGATTTTTCAAAAACAAAAAAATAAAATAAAAGGAAAAGGAAAAATGGAGGAGAAATTTTAGCGAAAAATAAAAGCGAACCAACTGATCCGAGGGAATGTTTCGCGCGTTATTTACTATGTTCTCACGAGTCGATGATATTGAGCGCGAATCCCGACGTGTCGAGCCAGTCGCTGCTCATGCCGATATCGCTGATCATGTCGCTCACTTCCGGCGTCGTGTAATCGGGGAAATCAAAGTGCGAATTCGAGTTCGAACTCGACGTATCGTACGGCTCCAGGTCCGTGATGGTGTTCAACTCCATTTTCCAATCGTCCAGCAGCAAATCCGTCAAATTATCCAGATCCGTTAAACTAGATCCAATGGCGCCGATATTTGTCGGCACCGCGACGCGCCTACCGACGGGCACAACATCGTCGTCGGCCGAATCCGACGCCGAGTCCTCGTCGGCCGATTCGTCGTCGACCGAGTCGTCGTCGGCCGATTCGTCGTCGTCGTCGTCGTCCTCGTGGTACAAGCTGCGGTTCTCCGGCGACGAGCGCTCCACCACCGTCATCGGCACTTTGGTGGCGACATCGGCGGCGATCTTGCTCTGTCGCACCGCGTCCTTGAATTTCTTATCGATCCTGAGCTTGAGTTTCAGCCGATTCTGGTTGACCGCCGACAAACCTCGGTGGTACGGGCCGAGTCCATTGTGCATTTTGCCCGTCGCCACTTTCCTGCCGTTGGCCGCCGCCGACTTGACGATGTTTGTCGGCGCTGGTTTGGCGCCTTTTCCGAGCTCGGCGATCGGCGCCGGTTTGGTCGGCGCATTCTTCACCTTCTTCCGCGGCCTGTACTTGTAGTCGGGGTACTCGGCCGAGTGCAGTATGCGCAGGCGCTCCGCCTCGTCGATGTAGGGTTTTTTGTCCACTTCCGACAGCAGTTTCCAGCGTTTGCCGAGGCGTTTCGAGATCTCGGCGTTGTGCATGTCGGGCTGTTGTTCGCAGATTTTTCGCCGCTCGATCTGCGACCAGACCATGAACGCGTTCATCGGACGCTTGATGTGGTTCGGGTTGGACTTCTTGCAGTTGGTCGCGTCCGTGTAGGGTGTCGCCGAATTGCTGTCGACGAGCAGCGAGCCGA
Organism: Strigamia crassipes; assembly: GCA_034683725.1. Classification (NCBI taxonomy): domain Eukaryota; kingdom Metazoa; phylum Arthropoda; class Chilopoda; order Geophilomorpha; family Linotaeniidae; genus Strigamia; species Strigamia crassipes. Next base: position 13,237 of record JAQFXT010001333.1, on the reverse strand, counting down.
ACGTCGGCGCCGACATCTTCTCCAGTTTCACGCCGTCGCGCACGTCGCGCACGCCGCTCACGTTCTGCGGCACCATCGGCGCGCAACTCTCGCGGATTTATAAAAGTAGAAAAATAACGTCACTCGCAGTCACTCGCACTCCACCGAGGTACACGATCAACTGAACACCCGCCAAACCGTCGCTGGCTTTATAAACCGGCGTGACGTCATACGCGGCGCGACCAATCGACGAGCCGCTTTCGGCATCCAGCGGGATGACAGCGCCACAAATGACCCCGGTGGTGGTTTCTCGTACTCTTCGAGCACACTTTTCGTTTCTAATTTCCCGTTGCTTGGCAACTGAATTAACGGTTCCACGAAGATCATCTGGCGCGCGATTGGCTCAACGAATACTTAAATAGATCCGAATTAACTTATTTTGGGATTTTCGTCTATTTTTCAAAATGGCGGATTTGTTTTCATTTTTTTTTTTTTTTTTTTATATTTTTATTTTTATTTTTTTTAAAAAAAATAATCAAAATGGCGTCGGTTAATAAATGTCGTCATTCGGCGAGGTGTGTTTCGGGATGTTTCTCGCTCCAACGTTCAAGGACCTTTCGGATAACATTTTATCCGCCACCTGGCTTCAAAAATGAAGGCCAAAGACGGAGTGGCGCGTGCAGCCGCCATTACAAAACGGGAAAAAAAAAAATTTTTTTGTAAAAATTAATTTTTTTTTTTTTTTTTTTTTTGGGGGGGTGGGGGGGGGGGGGGTTTGGAATGTTTGGAATTAAGATGGCGGGTTGGTGGGTTTGTCAATTGGGGCCTTGAGGGTCGAAACAGGGCCAAGGGGGCAGCGAGCAGCTGCCGAGCGGGAAAACAGGCAGGTGGTGATAAGGGAGGGAGGGAAGCACGTGCCACATGCATATGCAACTCGGCCGTACAAGGGAAACGGGACGAAAAAATCACATCTCATTGATTGTTTGTCCCGGGTTATTCTATGGGGTTTAGGCTTAGGCAATTGATTTTCAAAAAATAAAAAAATTTTATTTTAATTTTTTTTTTTTTTTTTTTTTTCAAAATGGCGTCAGTTTTGAAAATTTTTATTTTTATTTTTTCGTTTTGTTTTATTTTATTTATTTATTTTTTTTCGGTTTCGTTTTAGTTTTTTTTTTTTTTTTTTCGTTTTGTTTTAACATTTTTCTTTTTTTTTTCGTTTCGTTTTAACTTTTTTTTTTTTTTCGGCTTTTGAATTCAAGATGGCGGTTTTGGAAGATTGCTCGTAAACAGAAATGGCGTCCTCGGGACGAAATGAATCACTTTTATTTTCTTCTTCTCACGAACCAAAACAAACAAAATGGCGGCTCGAATTTTCTCGTGTTTCATTCAACAATGGCGACTCGAAATAAAAATTAATTTTCTATAAAATAAAATAAAAAATGGCGTCCGAGAGAAACAACCGGGACAGAAAAAATGGCGACTCGACACAACCAAAAAATCCAAAATGGCTGCCCAAACAAATATTCCCATCCAAAAATCCAAAATGGCTGCCCAAACATTTAATCCCCCATACAAAAATCCAAAATGGCTGCCGAAACAAACATTCCTATCCAAAAATCCAAAATGGCTGCCCAAACCACCGATTTCTCGTTTTTTTTTAAAAAAAAAATCAAAACAAACAAAATGGCGGTTAAAAATAATTGTAATTATTTTTTTTTTCTGCTGCAAATTTTAAGATGGCGTCCGGCGAGGGTTAAAGCGGCTTAATTCGGAGTTGGATTCGCATTTCGATGGCGATTAGCGCGCGATTTGCGGTATTTCCGGTTCGGGATGGGACGGCCAAGCCCACGCTAGTCAAAGCCTCGTTCTGGCTTTTTCCTTTTTTCTTGTTCAGACGAGACGAGTTTGTTGGGAGTTTGTGGAGTTGGCAACGTGAAAGCACCTTAGGTCCCGTTGGTTCGTTTGGTTTCGCTTGGTCCCCCCTGTGCCTTTCATATGGAAATGCGGCCGGCGTCGCTTCCCCCCCCCCTGTTGATTCCCTTCCCCCCTTTGACTCGTCCGCCATTTTTGTGAAAAGTTCAACCCCCTTTGGTCGGTTTGCCCTCGTTTTCGATTCTGCGCGTTCGTTTCGGCTTTTGCTTATCTCGTCCTTGTTTGATTTTCGTTTCGTGTCGTTTTGAATTTTGCAACTGATAAACATTTAATTTTTTTAATTAAAAAAAAAAAAAAAAAAAATGGAGGGAGATGGATGTTAGATTAAAATAATGGATTTAAAAAAAAAATGGCGGTTTTTTTAGCGGAAATTTAAAATTAAAAAAAAAAATCAAAATGGCGGAATGTTTGATTTTTTTTGTTTGTTGATATTTTATAAGTTTTAGAAAATTTTAAAAATTAAAATGGCGGAAATCATTTTAAAACGAAAATTTAATTTGGTTTTTTTTATTAAAGTTTTGTGTGATTGTGTAAAAACAAAATGGCGGATTTGAAATTGAAAATTCGCTTTAGTGATTTTTATGATTTCTTTTAAAAATTGTTTTCTCAAAAATTTCCATTTCTTGATGAAATTGTTGCAAAATTTAAAATTAAGGAAAAAATGGCGGAAATGAAAACAAAATGGCGGATTTAAAAAAAAAATTCGTTTTATTTTTTTTAAAAATAATTTTTAAAAATTTGTTTTTCAAAAATTTTCAATTTTTCAATTTAAAATTTAAAATTTTAATTCTGAAAAAAAAAAAAAATGGTGGAAAAAAATGGCGGAAATGAAATCAAAATTTCTCACATTTAAAAACCAGTGAATTTAACTTTAAAAACAGGTGATAAATTTCAATCAACCCTCAACTCCCCTACCCCCAAATCCAAAATGGCGGATTTTTTAATAATTTTTTTTTAATTTTACCATCATCACGTGATCTCGATTCGGAGGAATTCATAACAACAAGTCACTCGCGAGCATTTATTAATAAAATAAATTTAAATTAAAAAAAAAAAAAAAAAAAAAAAGACGGATCCAGGTGCAGCGACGAGACACGCGCCAGGTGAGCAACACGAGTCCCCGGCATTGACTCCCGTCGCCATGGCAACTAAATCTCTTCAAACCCAAACTTTTAAAACGCGGCCAAACAAAACTTAAACAGCAACACGAGTTTAAAACCCATAAAACGACATTAAAACGAGTATAAAGTGTTCAAAACGGCTTCAAAACCATTCGAAAAATCACTTAAAACGATCAAAACAACTTTAAAACGCATGAAAACGTCCAAAATAACCTTAAAACGCGTTTAAATCATCCAAAACGAGTTTAATACTTTCAAAACGACATCAAAACGAGTTTAAAATAGTTCAAAACGACTTAAAAACCATCCAAGAGTGTTAAAAACGACCAAAACAACTCAAAAACAACCAAAACGAGCCAAAATTCACTCAAAACGACCTTAAAACGCGTTTATATCATTCAAAACGAATATAATACGTTCAAAACGTGTAAAAAATGATTCAAAACGACCAAAAGAATTCCAAAACGAGCCAAAAACAATCGAGACGAGGCGAAAATCAGTTAAAACGACTTTAAAACGAGCAAATCGTGTCGAAACCCAACGAAAACGTCCCAAACTCGGGTGATTTAAACGTAGCAACGCGCTAGGAAATAGGAACGCCAGCTGGTCCATGTTCCCCCGACCCCACCCCGACCCAAAATGGAGTCTGGTTGCGTCGCCCCGAGCAACGCGCCGCACCATCTGCCGATGCGAGCATGCGCACACGTCCAAAACGTGAAAAACGACGGGGCAATCAAACACCTCCCCCTTAAGACGAAACGAAACGAAACGAAACGAAACGAAACGTCCATCGAGCAAACACGTCACGCTGAAACTTCCTGGACGTGTGCAAGAATGAATGGCTCAACAGGTAACGACGCACCTGGAGTCGGGACAATGGCGGCGTCTTGGATTCCCACAAGGAGGTGCGGTCTCCGAGGACCCCATCGCGAGAGTGGGGGACCATCCCAACCACCTTGTTAGACGGGTTTGCAGGCCCGGTTCGGGTGAAGAAAACAAGACTAAAGCCAAGACTAAACCCAAGACCAAGACCAAGACGAAACGGAGGGGGAAAAAAAAATCGAAGATAAAATCAAAACGAAACAGAAATAAAATAAAATAAAATAAAATGAAATGAAATAAAAACGGAAATGAAATAAAAACGAAACTGAAAAAGAAAAAACAAAACGAAACGGAAATAAAATATAAAAACAAAACTGAGATCAAATAAAAACAAAACTGAAATGAAATAAAAACAAAACGAAAATGAAATGAAATAAAAATAAAACGAAAATAAAATAAAAACGAAAATAAAATAAAAACGAAAATGAAATGAAATAAAAACAAAACGAAAATGAAATAAAAACAAAACGAAAATGAAATAAAAACAAAACGAAAATGAAATAAAAGCAAAACGAAAATGAAATAAAAATAAAACGAAAATGAAATAAAAACGAAAATGAAATGAAATAAAAACAAAACGAAAATGAAATAAAAACAAAACGAAAATGAAATAAAAACAAAACGAAAATGAAATAAAAACAAAACGAAAATGAAATAAAAGCAAAACGAAAATGAAATAAAAACAAAACGAAAATGAAATGAAATAACACCAAAATAAAACGAAAATAAAAACGAAATGAAACTGAAATAAAATAAAAACAAAACGAATCGAAAACAACAACAAAACGAAACAAGGTAAAAATAAAAACAAAACGAAACGGAAATAAAACTAAAATGTATCGCAACGTCCTAATCACGTCCTGACGAGAGGGTAGACAATCGCGTACGAGATTTTAAAATACGAGATTTTAAAAGATTTCAGGAGGATTTCTCACGATTTTAAACAATTTTCAAGATTTCCAAAATTTCAAAGATTTTCTAAGATTTCGTGGATTTCAAGAGATTTGCTGTAGATTTGAAGATCTCGTGTGGATTTCTTTACAGATTTTGCTCGATCTCGCTACAATTTTCTCAACAATTTTCAAGATTTTATAGATTTCTAGAATTTCCAACATTTCTAAGATTTCTACTATTTTATGGATTCTAGAATCCAAAATCTCAAACCGGTAAAAGATTTCCAGCATTGAATACCTCTCGTATCCTGCCGACGTCCCGCGACTTTCACATACTCGAAAACCAACCACCAATCCACCAAACACGTCCAACACGTCAAATCGACGTACCGCATCAATTTCAAACTCACGTCTTGAAAATCCACGACGTCACGAACCCTTCATCCCCCCCCCCCCCAAAACAAAAAATTTACTCAAAATCTCAACACGTCAAACTGACTTTATACACAAAAAAAAAAAAAAAAAAAAAAACTATTTTTGTCAACCTCTCTCTCGTACGACCTTTCGAATAAAATCCACCTCAATCACCATATCCCAATATAAGCCTAATTCCCATAGGTTTCAATGGAAACTTCTTCCTCAATTCCCCGCGCCCTCCACGCACAGTGGCTGCCAACAACAAACCCCCCAACAGAGCGCACACATCCCCCCAACCGTCCTAAACATGTCCACTTCAAGGCCGAGGGGGTTCCAGCACCCCTCCCCCGAGCCAAAGGGTCAGAGGTGACAAATGACCCTAAATGACCACTGCTGAAGGACCCCGAAAAGAAAAAAAAAAAAAAAACGCCCCCTTGCGAGCAAAAACACAACCAAAATGGCGGACAGGCGTCCATTTTGGATTTCCGAGGGGGGGCGGCGAATTTCGCCATCAAATTTCCAGCGTCTCGTGGCTGGGGGCGGGGGTGGAGTTCGCACGTGCTTCATTCATGGACCCCCCTCAAAGAGGACGCTGGCGAAGAATAGGGAACGCGTCCCCGTGACGTCACAGGCGTCCATGCACGCGCTGTTGGCTTCTCGCGGTCCCAGCTGCCGCTCCGTTATAACGAAATAACGGATTAACGCTCTAACGGGCTGGGGGGGAGAGGGGGCGGAAGGAGGGGGGGGGGGGGGCGAGTTGGGCCGCGAGTTGGGCCGCGAAACGCTGAGGAAGAAGAAAAAAAAATTCGAAAATTGAAATTTTTCTATTTTCGTGGCGTTCGGTCGTTGATAAACGTCGGTTCCAACGCGAAGACGCCACTGACCCTGGCCGGATGTTGATGGGGGACCTTGGCCTAGTTGGGAGTCGTTGGCTCCGTGGGGCCTGGTTGCTCGGCAACCACCAAAATGGCGCCAAATCGGCCTTGATGCGAGGAAAACCGACTTTTTTCCCCCCACTCGTTCACTTTTCATTTCATTTTTCAAATTTTTCCAAAAATAAAATTTTCCAAAAAATCCAAAATGGCAGCCACCGCCATTTTTTTTTTTTTTTTACATTTTTTTAAATTTTTTTTATTTTAAAAAAATATAAATTTTTTCGATTTTCGATTTTTGTTGAGTTTTTTTTTCGGGGTTTTGTTGATTTTTGCGTTAATTTTGAGGTAAAAAGGGGTTGATGCACCCCCTTGTGGGGTTCACGACCCCCCCTAGTTGGGAACGCTGGTTCCTCATTGGTCCAACCAAAGGGATCAATGGAGGTAGACGAACTATTGATCCAGAATAGTTCACACTCGCAACAAAAGGGAGGAGTGGGAAGCCTCGTTTTCAAAATAACCCCTACAAGTGACCAGGAGCGCCATCAAAGGGTCCAAAATGGGGGTAAACATTCATTTGCTTTTTTTTTCTTTCACTTTGGACCCCAATTCTTGCTTTTAAGTACCCCCAAAGTGAAAATGGGAGCTTGAAACCGATACCCCCACTATTTACGTCCCTAAAACTCAAATTTTTTTTTTTAAAAAGGGGGTAAATAAAAATGTGGGTTCATTTTAACCCCTGGTTGGATTTCAATGGTAATTTTCATTTTTTCCACCACATTAATAAAAAAGTAGGGGTTAAAAATTCAAAGAATATGAGTGTATACTTCAATATTCAAAAGTGGGGGTTAAAATGAGGTGGGTGTAAATTCATCCCCCACATCTACTTCAATCCAAATTGCAATATTCTCAACAATGTTTAATCAATTTCCAGAAAATTAACTAAAACATGAAATTTGTCCAAGTTATAAAAAGTGGGGGTAAATAAAATGGGGGTTCATAAAACCCCTACATCTATGTCAAAATTTCACTATTCTAACCAATCTTTTGACCAAATTAAAGCAAATTAACTTGGATTAAATATTAAAAAAAAATCCAATTTATAAAAGTAGGGGTAAATCAAATTCATGGAACTCCTAGGTCGATTTCAATCCCACATTTTGTATGAGTGCTTTCCAACCCATTTTCATCACTTTTCCAAACCACAAAGTAAAAAAAAAAAAATTCAACAAAAACCACAAAAAAATCTAGGGGTAAATAAAATATTGTTTCAAGAAACCCCTACCCCCTCTCCAACCTTAATCTCCATACTCAGAACAACATTTATCCTAATCCATCCCAGATTAACTAAAACTTAAGAGGTTAAACTGTAAAAAACCCTCAACATATAAAAATAGGGGTAACTCTAAACCCTAGCTTCAAAACCCCCACAACAATCCCAACACATTATAAACACCATTCAACCCAATAAAAACCTAAGGGTAAAAAAAAATAAAAAAACAATTTCAAAAATCAAAAATTTCAAAGTGGGGGTAAATAAAAGACCCCTTCAATCATTTACCCCCACACCTAAAAATAATTCTGCACAACTGCAGTGGTCAATATTTACTAAATTGTAGCATAGGTTCCATTTGATCTGTGGAGGGGGGGTAGGGGAGGAAAGGTAAAGATGGGTAAAAACAAGAGGGGAAAGGGATATTGTGGTGAGTCATAGGTAAAGGGAGGATCATTTTGTTTCTATGACAACAGGAGTCTGTGCGAGATGATTTTCCTTTCCGTAATACAATTACGTTCATAACAAATGACAGAGGAGGGGGTGGGTAGGGTGACTCATAAGCCCCCACGCGTTCCTCGATGCACGTGCAGAGGCCCCATTGGACCACTCCTCCTTTTAATCAAACTTGTGATTAGCAGAAAAGAGTGAAATTTTTCAGAGTTAAAAAATAAAAATCCAAAATGGGGGTCTGGGTGGGGGTAAAGGCGGCTAGAGTGGGGGTAAAGAAAAAGTCCCCCACCAAAACCAAACTCGTGTCCTTTACGCAAGAAGCGGTGTTATAAATCTTGTTCCTTATCTCCCCTTTTCCACTACACCCACCTTTAATGACCCCCCTCTAGTTCCCCCTCCCCCCCCCCGCCCTTGGACGCCATTTTTGTTTCATCACTTTGGTCATTTTTTGGCTTTTTAGGTCACTGGGACGTGAGTTTTTCGAGGAAAAAAAAATTAGTCGTGAAGATATGATTAGATGAACAAAAGGGCACTAATGGCTGACATGAAAAAAAAAACATGGAGGCCATTAATTAATGGTACATAAATCACAATCACCCCCCCTAAATCATGGTTGATGCATACTTAACGGGGATCTGCATCCATTAGAAATATTAAGGCCCTATTCTCAAAACAACATTAAATCATGCTGTCAAAGGGCCTAAAATCTATTATTAGATGACCTTCACTCAAAGGGCACCCCACACAGGATCATGAGAATTGAGCGTTTTTCAAAAGAAAAATAAAAATGAAAAATTCATTATTTTTAGTGCCCTTTGCTTTCGTGAAAAGAAACAATTCATTTTTCTTTCAGAAATTGGCGCCTTTTCCCAAAGGGCCCTCAACTTATTTTTTTCTTTTTAAGAATCTTTCTAAATCAAACTTTTATCTCTCCACCGACGAACCATATCATTACATTATCTTTCCCACATCAAACATTATTCATGCCCTTTCTAAAAGCCATATAAACCAACACCATCTTAAATCAAAAGAGGCCTTCGATGATAAATCAAAGGGCACAAAAACAAACAAACTTTTATTTCCATCTCCGTGCCTTAAATCAAACAACATTCCAATATTGCCTACTTGATGACCATTCCCATAGACCCATTACCTAAGGGCACAAAAAGATAATTTATTCCCATAATTAAACACTTCCCTAAACCAACAAGGACACGTACCAAACACCCCGACCCCAACTACTCGAGGGCCCTTTGCTAAAACAAACCACCACCAAAGGGCACAAACCACTAAAACTCACCTCGATACAAATCAAAATCACAAAAACATTCAGGCCCTTTCAAAGAAAAACGCAGCCCCACCTTCCGCGGTCCCATCGGGGCCAAAGGGTTAGGACCAGCAAACAACCGGGGGGAGTGGTCAAACATCTTCTCCCTGCCCTTTCAATAGCACCCTCGGCAAACATGGCCGACAGGGAGAAGAGATAAGTAAGAAAGTGAGAAATTCCTCAAAGAGGGCTCCATTCAAACGGCCATAACTCCACTTCCGGTGGGTCACGGGGCCCAAATGATGGGTCCGCCAGATAGCTCTCGGTAAGGGCTATCTTTCGAGCTACCCACAATCCTCCATCGTTGCAATATTCCCACCGGAAATCGACTTTTAAGCTTTTTCCTCTCCACCGCTTTCCGTTCGACCAAAACGAGGACAAAATCACCGCCGGACCTCTTCGATCCAAATCTTCCCAATTTTTTTTTACCGTTGACCCAATTTGGCAAAACCCCACCCCACCCCACCCGCCCCACGCCCCCTGCCGCCATCTTGGCCCGGTTTTTTTCCCGTTTCCTTCGGAGCTTATATCCGTTATCAATTTCCCTCGTTTTTTTAAGGTGAGAAAAACGCTGCGTTCTCCCCCGAAGCATTTCCTCAACTCGTCGTTGGTGGACCCCCTCCTCGCCCCACACTTTCCACCTGCCCTCCTCCCACCTCCCTCGGCGTCCGCTGGAGGTGCCAAAACGGAGTTTTCCCACGCGTAAGACGTCGATAAGACGACGGTGACGATGAGACCGCGGGATGCGAGTAGAGGCGTCACGTGACCCCCAGCAAGGTCGTCGCCGTCTCGTATTTTTCCAACCGACGCATTTCTCGTCCACCTGGCCATCCTGTTGCGTCGCTCACCACCTGTCACTGGCATAAGCTCGGACCGGAAATGCCCAACCCACGACGCCCTTCACGGTTTCTAGTTCCGTTCGTTCGTTTTTCTTTTTTTTCAAACGCGGACCAATTATTATATTGTTATCAGCGTTTTGATTATCTAAATCAGCTGACCCGATTCAAAGGGCAATTCGTGGATATCGACGATAACCAACGAAAGGCTCGCCCGCACCGATCCGTGGGCTTGGAAGCGGCCCAACAGAAGCCGGCTCGGGACTGCCTACGCGGTTTCGTCCTTCCACGCTTTATTAATTCTCGGTACCCCCCTTGGTCCCTAAAACCGTAGAGCCCTGGGTAAGGGTCGAAACGACTACAGCGGTTCTTCTTCCAACGTACGACGAGACTTCGTCTCGTTCCGAGCACGGGAAACCGGTCTGCAGGTAATATAGTTAGGCTAGCTCTAACATTCTGGTGCGAATAATTATCGATACCAGGATCTGATCATTCGATCACCGATCCGTGGCAGATCTAGACTTATTGGAACCCTAAAGCGAGAATAAAGAATAAATAGCAAATTATTATATTTTTATATCTTAGAACACTCCGTGTCCTCTTTATTTAGATTCTTCTAACTTGTCACGTAGTAAATGCTCATCCCTCTTTCACACATAACAATACTTAGCAGGCTCCACAACATACTTAGCAGGCCTCTCAACAAACTTAGCAAGCCCCACAACATACTTATTGGGTTTCTGAAGTTAGGAGCCCTCTCAATATACTTAGCAAGCCCCACAACATACTTAGCAGGCCTCTCAATAAACTTAGCAAGCCCCACAACATACTTAGCAGGCCTCAATAAACTTAGCAGGCCTCTCAACAAACTTAGCAAGCCCCACAACATACTTAGCAGGCCTCAATAAACTTAGCAGGCCTCTCAACAAACTTAGAAAGCCTCTCAACAAACTTAGCAAGCCCCACAACATACTTAGTAGGCCCCACAACATACTTAGTAAGCCCCACAACATACTTAGTAGGCCCCACAACATACTTAGTAAGCCCCTAAACGTAATTAGCAGGCTTATCGACCAATTTATTGGATTTGTGAAGCTAGGGGCCCCTCAAACATAATCAGCAGGCCCCTCAACATACTTCGTGAGCCCATCAACACTTAGCGGACCCCTCGGTATACTTAACCTATAGTACACCCATTTTCTTCCTGGGACCCGCGTTGGGTCGGGGGGCCCTAGAGCTTAAACCTCATTTGCCTCGTAGTAGATCCGCCCCCTGTCGCCATCTTTTTTCAACCGAGCATTCATTAATACGAATTCTTTCGCTATACTTTGCTTTGCGTCTCCCGGTTCGGGACAAACTAGCCGGGCGCCTTGCCCCCCCTGCAGTAGCGCTTCTGTTAGAAGCCTGAGCCGACCGAGGCGACTGATTGGCGACGCGATGACTAGATGACCCCGCTTCGGCACCACCAACTTCCGTTCTTGATTAATGAAAACATTCTCGGCAAATCCTTTCGCGGTACTTCATTACGTCTTCTCCGGCTTTCTGAGTGGCCGATCCATCCTCGAGGCTCCTCCGGCCTTGAGGAGCCTCAATTCCAGCCCCGGCGACTAAACCTCGGCGAACCAGCCAGCGGTGTAAACAAACCTGGATCGGAGGCCCGCGATTTGTAGAGGGGCCCGGCCAAATTGGCACGTGGGTGGACGGAAATGCCTTCGAGTTGCTCTCCGCCAAGGTCTCATTTTGTTTTACCCTTTTTCGACCACCTTGAGCTCTCTATGAGTAGGTGGCTTCGAAGGGGTTCGCCAACCCGCTGCAAGGTCAGCACGTGGCCGACCTTGATCGAAGCAGACGCTCGAAACGATCGACCGACGACGACTGGCGAGAGAAATGGGAATTAGGGCGCACGAGTTTTCCAATTTCTCAACAGTCGTTCTTGGAAGAGCAACAAATGCTCACCAGAGTGTCATCGACTCATCGTTCGCCCACTCCGTGCGAGTCACAACTGCAGCGACTGAGCGTGGGACCGATATTTACCAGAAATCTCGTCAATAGCTCGTTAAATCCCACATAAAACTGTAAATCTCTAAATCTTTAAATCTCTAAACCACCAACTAAATCTATAAACCACGCACTAAATCTCTAAATCACGCATTAAATCTCTAAATCACGCATTAAATCTCTAAATCACGCATTAAATCTCTAAATCACGCATTAAATCTCTAAATCACACTTTAAATCTCAAAATTAAGCTATAAATTTCGAAATATATTCCAAAAAAAAACTCAAAATAAATCCTTAAATCTCAAAATGATTCTTTTTAAATCTAGAAGATTTTTAAATCTCGTGGATGAAAATTGCTAAAGTTGGCCTCCTGGTTTCGTGGGTTTTTCAAGGGCTAGTGTTGCGTTGCGTGACCCCTAGAGCGGGTAATAATCAAATTGGGGCCAAATCATTTTTGTTTTTTGTTTTCAATTGGTGACTTCACCGTTTTACTTTCAAATGTGGACCTTGGGAGGCCCAAGATGGTGGTGGGCCTCTGGGTTTAGGCTTTTGTTTAGGTTTTGGAAGTGGGAATTGACAAAATTTAGACTCGCGAAAATTTTAGACTGAAATACATATAGTTTTAATTCAGTTAAAATAAAAAATGGTGGACTGAAAATAATACATTTTAGACCCAAATTCGAAATTGGGTATTTTAGGTTCGATTTTAGACCCTTAAATTGGAATTTTTTTTAGACTGTGATTTGGAAATCAGGTTTGAAAATGAATATGGCAGACTGGATGTATTTTAGACCCAAAATTGAAGATTTTCAATTAAAAAATGACATTTAAGATTTTAGACCCAAAAAAGATGGCGTTTTTTAAAAATTGTATAACTAATCTTGATCTAAAAAAAATTTAGACTTGAAAACAAAAAATGAAAAATACATTTTAGACCTAAATTCAATTTTAAAAAGATACATTTCAGACCCCACAGTAATTTGAAAAATACATTTTAGACCCAAATTCAACTTACAAAATACATTTTTATACCCAAATGTTAAAAAAAATGTTAAAAAGACACATTTTAGACCCAAAAGTAAAATGCAAAATATAGTTTAGACTCAAAATAAAAAAAAAATTCATTTTAGACTCAAATTCAATAAAAAAAATTCATTTTAGACTCAAATTCAATAAAAAAAATTCATTTTAGACTCAAATTCAACAAAAAAAATTCATTTTAGACTCAAATTCAACAAAAAAAATTCATTT
>JAQFXT010001332.1:0-18520 GCA_034683725.1 Strigamia crassipes | reverse complement strand
TTAAATAAATGACTGAATCATGCACATTTTGGGGTTATTTTCGTTTTACACGATTTTACTTAGCAAAATCCAAGATTACAATTTACACGGTTTTGTGCAGAACCTATCTCCCGTGTAAATCGGGGATAGGTGTATTACTACTGTTTTACTTGTACGTTATTGGCGTTAGATGGCAGCATTAAACCGGAAATATCGCACCAGGTTTGAAAATTCATCGAAATGTCTCATTAAATATTTATCGTGTTTTGAACAAGAAAACGGCGTTTCTCGAGGTTTTTTTAAAAAGATGAAATCTTTTGATTTATCTTTGTTAATTACGCAAGAATTTAAAATGGTTGAAACGCAAGATTTCTATGGTTGAAACGCAAGATTTCTATAGTATTTTATAATTATTTTGTAATTAGTTACATTATTGTTATTGTAATTTTACATTTGAATGTTTTTTGTCCCGTTGGTCGTATTAAAGTCGTCGTTTCACCTGTGCATTTCGTTTTCGTTAGTCTTTGGTCTTTGAGTAAGTTGTCCATTTTTATTGTGTGTTTAAATTTTGCGCTGTTTTGTTTTGCTTTTATCTATTTTGCAACTGTTTATTTTAAATGTTGTGCTTAATTAGTTTAATTTCTTTTATTTTGTGTTAGTGCGCTGTTTAGTTGTTTCGTTTATAAGTTTATTTCAACGTTTTTAGATTTAAAAAAAATTACCTTTTTAAACGAATAATTGATATTTTATACCAAAAAACGACAGTTTTAGCCCAAAAAGACGATTGTTGGGCTACAGACATTAATTTTTTATCTAAAATGTCGATTTTTGGGTTAAAACCGTCGATTCTTTTTGTCTAAAAGCGTAGACTTTTCGTTAAGTCGCAATAACATTTCCCGGTATTCTGGACCACCAATATTCAGTGCCATATTTCCCTATAGGCCAACTAGGCCATGGCCTAGGGCGGCAAATTTTGAGGGGCAGCAAATTTTGGGCTGGAAAAAAAATAAAATAAAAAAATAAAATAAAAAATTGCAGCTGTAGAATCCCGTAGAATATAATAACTCACTTCCTAAAAAAATAATTTTATGTTAAAGTGTAAACAATTGCTCACAAAAATGTAAGACGAAATTGAAAAACCATTTGGCTCTACGGGCCGGCAGGGAGGGGGGGGGGGGCAGCATATTTTGGCTTGGCCTAGGGCGGCAGACTCCTTAAATACGGCACTGTCAATATTCAGCCGTTTCCTCGGGAACGAAACCCTATGTCTTAGATGTATGTTATCGTTTTTGTATCTTTAAAAATTGCAAATCAATAGTTGCATTCAGCAACTCCAAACAAACGCCCACAATTGGTGCCACACATTTGCCCAATTCCACATAATCAAATTATTTTTCGATAACTTTCTGGTAATTTTTCAATAACTTTCTGGTAATTTTTCAATAACGTTCTGGTACTTTTTCCATAACTTTCTGGTAATTTTTCAATAACTTTCTGGCAATTTTTCAATCGCTCCGTCGATCTTTGATCCGCATTTTCCACTTCCGGTCTGTACGAACGACAAGGAAACGAAACAAAATAAAATCACTCAACAGGGGGAGTGACAAAAAAACAAAAATTTGAAATATTATTGTCCAATCCCTGAATACCCCTATGTCGGATTATCGGATTAGTAACACGCTGTCATTACGTAACGACTTTCTTGTATTCACGTCCATTTTCTTTCGCGGTTCTCTTCCATCTTGAATTTTCATCCAAGACAGTCGTACACGTCCTTTACATTTTTAACACACACCGAAAAATGGAAAATTCTAATCAAAAATGGGCGGAAGCATTCAAAGTCAACAGCAAACCCAATGCGGATACAACAATCGGCAAGAAAGAGTTATGGTACCGCCAACAAACTGCGAATTACGTCCAAGAATTAGGCGACCGATTGAATTTGTAAGTTATTTTCATTTCATCGAATTAAACTTTTGTTAAACAAGCACTGGATACATTTATTTAGCGATCTTTGCTAGGAACACCGTGTGCAAAACACACGGGGTGCCACAGGTCAGGGGGCGCCTCCTGAAAGGAGGTGACACATACATCAAATGTATGCATGGTTTTCTTCGAAAAATGCACGTTTTTGCCAAAATATGCACGTTTTTGCCAAAATATGCATGTTTTTGGCTACAAAAGCATTTTTTTTGCTTAAAAATGCATTTTTTTAAAAATGTATTTTATTTTTGGTTTTAAAATGTCTTTTTTTTTCCACCTGAATCTGTGTTTCATTGGAGGAGGGGGCGCCAAAACACACGGGCGCACAATACTCTAGGTTCTTTGCAATAGCCTAGATAAAAATTGCAAAATTAGCCACTTTTAAACAGTGCGCGCAACGTGGTTTTTATCACGTTGCGCAACATTTCTTTTGTTGTTGATTACACGGTGATCGATTTTAGGCTTATTTATTGTATTTGTTAAACTAATAATTTCTATTTTTATTGTTAACAGGAAGCAAACGTCTAAAAACACTGCGATTGTTTATTCCCATCGATTCTACACCATCCATTCGGTCGAAACTATCAAAACAAAACCACACGTAAGTTACACAACAATAAACGTGGCCTTTATTAAATAAATAAAAAATTATATTGACTTTCTTTTCTATAGGAACTCGCAATGGCCGCCATTCTGTTGGCAACAAAGACGGAAGATGAATATACTAAACTCGAGCACATTGTACGCGCTGGCATGGCTAGTATGAAGTTGACCAAGGAAAGCAACGCACAATTTATATACGAACAATACATAAAAACAATCGTAAAGGACGAAAGACACCTTCTGGCAACATTGGGTATGTACACAAAGCTTTTTGATTCAAAATACTAAATTAATACGAATAATTTTTTTGCAGGCTTTGATTTAGTAATCGATCATCCGCACGCACACGTGATCAAAAGCTGCCGAATGTTTAAAGGTAAGACGATCGAAACAATGTCGTAATTCATTAATTAATTGATTTTTCTTTTTAAAGTTCCAGATGATTTTATTAAAAGCGCGTACGGCTTAGCCACGGCAAAGTACGGCCCGAATCCTGAAAATGTTAATAATGTTGTTTTTATCCATCGTCTCTTATTTATATTACATTAGTTTGCTTTTGACGAGTATGTGTCTGGAGCATTCGCCACGAAAAGTAGCGTGCGTCAGTATATACATCGCCATGAAATGGTCGCACTTAGAGGTATCATTAACACTTAATGAAAATTATTTTTTTTATTTTAATTCTTCAAGGTTTTACAGATAGCAAAATCACAAGATGGGAATGATTGGTTCCATTATGTAAGCAAAGGTACAACGATCGAACAGATCAAAGAATTAGCGGGTGAATTTTTGTCCATTCTGGAGAAATTACCAACTGAGCATATAAAACTGCTCATGCGTGCTGTTGTCAAGAAAGAAACGGATATAAATGTGTGGAATATGTTACGGAAGGAAATGGCGATTACAGGAAAAAGGAAAGCCGACAAAGAAATCGAAAATGGTCGGCAGAAACAAATTAAGACTCGCGAAACGGCAAATGGATGAGCTGCACCAGTGATAATCAAATTGTACATACATATATATTTTTATTGGAGAAATAGCATCGGCCTATTTTTATAGCTTTTTATATTCGATTTATTTAATAAATTTGCAAATTCTAAGAAATATTTTTTACTATTTTTCTTTATCTTTGTCTGAACTATTTCAAATGTTATTGGCTAAACCTGTAGACCAATCAGGACTTAATTTCTTTCCTCGGAGTAAAAGCCTATCCTTTACCCCTCCTGGCAACCACCGAGTCTGTTTTACGTCACCAACGGTTAATATCAGCGTGATGTCATTCACAATTGATGACGTCATCCCAGCTGCGCTGCAGTTTGTCGTGATACCTGAAATCCAATGGCCAGTACATCATCGTCTGCTAATAAGCATAACCACGATGAAAGCGACGACTTCCAATCAAACATACTACTTAAATTTATTTATTTCGACGAATTTAAAGATTTTGTTCCAATGACATTCTCGGAAACTCAAATATTCAATCAATTCACGCATGCCGCTCACTGCATGATATACGCGACCATGGACATGAAAATACTGGACGAATACGACCCAAAAGCAGCAGTATTGGTATCGTAGTCCGTAGAAAAACCCTTTAACTCAAAATAAAACAAAAAATTTGAATTTTTATAGATGGTACTGAGAGAAGACGGCCACATTGGCTTTCCCGGCGGCACGGTTGACGAGAAGGAACAAGTTCTAGTCGCGCTAAATCGAGAGTTAGCTGAAGAGATCGGGTTGGACACGGATAAACACGTGATCGGTGAAAAAGATCACGTCATTTCGCAAGTCCATCATCAGAAGAAATTCGTAACCCATTTTTTTGCATTGGAAGTCACGTTTGACGAGTATAGGAACATCGAGAAATTTTGTTTAGAGGCGCGGGATTACGGATCAGAAGTGAGATTTAAAAATAAAAATAATTTTATTTATTTATTAAATTTTATTTTATATTTTGTAGGTTTTGGGAATTCTTCGCGCTTGTTTGCACACCATGAATAATAATTACGGGGGTTTTCCTGCCTTTTTACGAAATAATTTCATAGGAAATTGTAAACAACATTTGTGCATCGGTTTATTATCACGTAATATATTAAGTTTGCAGGAAATCAAAGCGTCGTTGCGCTGTGAAACGTGCGAATAACAAAGAAAAATTCAAAAATTATCGATTTAAAAATGTTGAAATTTATTTCATTAATTAATAATGTTTCAAATATAAATAGAAAATAAAAATCAGTGCCATATACAATTATTCTTGAGTTATTTACCAGTTTAAATTCATTAAAATCTAAAATGTCACGATTTTATCACAATGTAGTTAGTGTGTATATATATATTTTCCCCGTTATAAAATCTAAAATAATATCTAAAATGTCTAAAATTCTTGACTTAGATCCGCAGTTGGGTTGGTGGGTGTGTGCAGCAATGACCGAACTATTTTACTCGCGCGTTTACTTCGCGAGGCCAAGTCGTGGATGTAATCGCAAAATTGGTCCGGCGTTTCCTTGTTGGTAATCGAGTTGGGATGAATGGATTTTCTCACTCTCAAATTGTACGAATGAGAAGGACTCTGCAATAAACATTTCAAGCATATTAAAAAATATTTAAAAGTCCTTATATTAAATGTTTATACATAATCGATGACTTCATTTCTTTTCGTGATGGGCGTGGAAGCGAATTTTGGACTGGAAGGTTCAGGTGAAACCAGTAAATTAGAATCCTCGTGCGCGGTAATATCTAAATGATATAAGAAAATAATTAAATTAAATATTAAATAATTTTAAAAATGTACCGTTTGGAAAAGTATCTTCTAAGTGAGACCGTGTAAACGATTTATTGCCCTCCAATTCACCTGAAACTGAATTTACGAATGTTAAAAAAATATTTTTTAAGTAATAATAATTTTTTTATTAAAAATCTCACTTCTGTTTTCAAAAATAAACTTCCTTAATTCGGTGTTTTGTTGCCTGATTTCCATAAGCAGTTGATTATTTAGTAAATTATAATCACGGTAACGACACACTTCGATATAAAGAATTACGGCAGCGATTGCAGCGGAAAGTTTTCTACATAACCATTGCCGAGAGTGAATAAGAGTCTAAAAGAAATAAAAAATTAATTAAAAAATATAAAAAAAATTTAGTTTTAATGATAAAAACTAAAATAAATTAAATTTTTAGTTAAAAATATACAGAAAAGATAAAATTTTTAGTTGAAAAACTAAAAAAATTAAATTTTTAGTTGAAAAAACTGAAAAACTTAAATTTTTAATTGAAAAAAAATGAAAAAAAATCATTTATAAACAGAAACAAAATCATTTTCAATCTAAAAAATTTAAAAAAATCCGTTTATAGTCTAAAAAACTGAAAAAAAATTTAATTTTTAGCTTTAAAAACTGAAAAAATCTAATTTTTGGTTTAAAAAAACTGAAAAAAAAATCATTTTTGGTCTAAAAAACTGAAAAAATTTCATTTTTAGTTAAAAGAAACTGAGAAAACCTCATTTTTAGTAAAAAAAACTGAGAAAACCTCATTTTTAGTAAAAAAAAAAACTAAAAATAAAATTTCATTTTTAGTCTAAAAACAAAAAAAAGTGAAAAAAATTCATTTTTAAACAAAAAATAACTGAAAATATCCACAAATCAATACCTCAACTTCTTTAGGGCCGACATAATCGAATGAATATGCTCCCATCGCGACAATAATCCTTTCCAAGGCAAAATTCGCCACTAAAACAACAAACAACCAAAACCTCGCTCCTCTAGTGCGCGCCGTCGACGTAATCAAATAAACAACAACAGCCGCTATCACATTATACAAAACACTATAAAAGCCCGTCACTTCCCCCAACAAAATCGACTGCAAACTCGCAATCCGATCGAAAATCTTCAAAATAATCTGCCGCTGTTCTTCAGTCGACGACTTAAAATCGTACATAACTTGTCGCACGTTCTCTTTCGACGACTCCAAAACACGTGACAATTCGTTGCCCTTATTCCAAAGCCGTTCCTGAGCCTCAATCGACTTCCTCTGATTCTTAATCAACTGGATCTGCAGATTCTGCGCCTGCTCCAACTGCCGACTAACATTCACCGAGTTTTCGTTCAATTTCACGATCACTTTTCCCGTTTCTTCGTGCCAAACTTGGCTCTGCAGGAACACGCACATGCTGTGCGTGTGCGTGAAGAAATTCGTGTACGTCGTGTAACCCCTTAGGTCCAAAACGCGGACGCATTCGCTGATTTGTTGGTTCGGGCGGCAAATTCGCGTTTCCATTCCGGATTTTTCGAGGAAGCAATTGGTGAAGCCGAGCGCCATTCGACTTTGGGTGTCGTCGGTTAAGTGTTTGCATCCGACGTCCAGTTGGTTGAGTGCGTTTTTCCAACAGTTGCCGAATTTGGGCATTTGCGACTCACGTGACAACGAAGTGTATTGTTTCTTGCCTTCTTCAATGATAACCGGTTCGAATTCATTTTCAATTGCGTTGGTTCCTAGGATTAAATATGCAATAATGAGTAAATGGTTAAACATTGTGATCACCGAGAGGCCGTTTTTTTTTAACGAATTCGCCTTGTGTGCTAATGATTTCAAATCTACCGGCTCGCACTACACAATAACACAAATTTTAAAATACGAGGTAGTCACGTGAGTGATCGGGTGGTTTGAAAACGTGGAGTAACTGTGGTTATTTGTCAAGCGAAAATGTACATTTTAGAAAATAAATTATTGTAAAATGTTTTTATTATATTTTAGAATTTAAAAATTGCTTAATGAAATTTTTTTTTTTTTTTTTGTATAATAACATTAAAAATAAAAGGAATAGGTAATGGAGTTTAGAGGGAAATTTCAGGTTTTAATAATGGCGGTGTTTTGCGTTGACACGCCACCCAGCTGCTTATCAAGGAAAAATTGAAGTTTTGAAATAGATTTTCTTAGTTTTAGTATGGATACTAAAGAGATACTTCAATTTGTTCCTTTCACGTCGTATATGGATGTTGGATTTCTCCACACGTTATCTAAAAACAAGTTGGAAGTATACGGATTAGATGACAAACCAAAGTCTATTCACGGGTTTTTCAGCAACGGTTTCTATTAATAAATTTAAAAAATTTAAAATATTCTAATTATTAATTTATATTGTATACATTTCTTGCTCAGGTGATGCACCCAGTCTACCGTCGCGATTAAGTTTGGATTTCTCAGCTTTCAACGAGTAAAAAGAAACGAAAATATTTTTAAAAAAAACTATGAATTCTAAAAATTAATTTTTTAATTTTCATTTTAAAGAATTCCTCAAACTCCACCTCGTAATTTTACAATAAAAGGACAACTTCACATGTTTAATACATTAGAAGACTTCAAAACATGCGATAAGTCTGCGCTAATATCGGCAACAGGAGAAAAAGCAAGTTGAGAAATAAAGTGAATTTGTCGCCATTTTCATTTATTTATTTATTAATTTTTATTTATTTTTTCTGTAATAACCCTACAAAAGTGAATTTTCCACTCGAAAATGAATTAAATCATTGTTTTATTTTTAGATATGGAATGAAATTAAAAGTGGAGCAGCTGAAGATGATCCGACTTGTCTACTCGAGTTTATTCTTTTAGTATTTGCTGTAAGTTTTAAAAAAAAACGTATAAAAGCAACAGCTCAATAATAATTAATATTATTTTTGTTTTTAAGGATATGAAGAAATATCATTACTACTATTGGTTCGGCTTTCCAGCTTTATCGTACCCTGAAAACGCTCATTTATTGGAAAAACCTGTCACATTGGGCAAAAGTTGTTTAAATAACAAAGTATGTTCTATAATGTATCAAATTATTATTTTTATTTAAATATTCATTTATTTACTAGACAGAAGAATTAGTAAAAGCACTGGAGGACACAAAAATCAGCAAAGAATATTTTTTATTGCACGTTTTGGATGATCAAATTTCCCTCCATTTAATTAACGAATTTTCATCGCTCTACTCTAATCCTGGAAAAGTATAATAAATTAAAAATAAAAATATTTTTAAATTTATATATTTTCCGTATTTTTTTTTTAGGTTTATTTAGTTTTTTCCGACCCCAGCACGTTAGATACGAATCCAGGATGGCCGTTACGAAACTTATTGGTTCTGGCTGCTTCTCGCTGGTCGAAATTGTCGAAAAAATTCGACATTTTATGCTTACGGGACCGAATTCAAGATGGCAAACGCTCAATTTCACACAGTTTAGTTTTATCGGTCGAATTGGATGTGAATGAAACGGAAAATAGTAAAAAACAAAATCATTTAAAAAAATGTAAACAAAAAAAAAATTAACATTACAATAATATTAAACAGTCGAGGTCCCAAATTGCGTCGGTTGGGAGAAGAACGAAAGGCAGAAAATGGGTCCGCGGAAGATGAACCTCAGTTCGGTAATGGATCCCGTGAAGTAAATAATTGAGAAAAATTTAATTTAATCCAAAACTTGATTAAATTTTTTTTTGTTTTGTTTAAATATTTAGATTGTCAGAATCGTCAGTTGACTTGAATTTAAAACTCATGAAATGGCGGCTCGTTCCGGATCTAGATTTAGACAGAATCATGCAAACCAAATGTTTGCTTCTCGGGTCGGGCACTTTGGGCTGCAACGTTGCGCGATCCCTGATGGCGTGGGGTGTCCGTACCATCACTTTAATCGACAACGGGAAGGTTTCTTACTCGAATCCAGTCCGACAAACGCTGTTCAAATTCGACGATTGCTTGCACGGTGGCAAACCGAAGGCGGAAACGGCCGCTGCTTCCCTGAAAGAGATTTTTCCAGGCGTGGTAAGTCGAAAATTCGACAAATTTCGTCATTTCAAGAATCTAAAATTTGTTTTTATTACAGAACTCGACGGGGTTAACACTTTCGATACCAATGCCGGGACATTTGGTCGATGAATCGTGTAAATTATTCTTTTAACGAGTTGATTGATTGATTTAAAAAAATTAAATTTGCTATTTGTAGCGATGGAACAAATACGACGAGACGTTGAAAAATTGGAAGAATTGATCGCGTCGCATGATGTGATTTTTCTGTTGATGGATACTCGCGAATCCCGTTGGCTGCCCACTGTAATTGCAGCTGCGAAAAGCAAAGTAATTGCTGTGTGAATTAAATTATTGGTGAAAATTACCGCGTGTAATTAATTATGGATTTAATATTTCAGTTGGTGATAAATGCTGCACTTGGATTCGACACTTATCTGGTTTTAAGGCATGGTTTGAAATCATCGGGAAATGTGGCGAAACCGTTTGATCCTAGCGTACAGAACTGTATACCTGGGAGTCAATTAGGGTGTTATTACTGCAATGACGTTGTTGCGCCAGGAGATGCAAGTTTATTTGAATTAAATTTGTTACAGGGTGAAAAAAATGCATTTTTGAACGAGAAAAGTACATTCATGTCTCAGAAGTGCAGTTGTGTGTTAAAAAAGTGCATTTTCATGTATAAAAAAGTGCATTTTTGTCAATATAAGTGCAATTTTATGCAAGAAAAGTGCATTTTTGTGCATTTTTGTCAAAAAAAGTGCAATTTTATGCAAAAAAGTGCAATTTTATGCAAAAAAAGTGCAATTTTATGCAAAAAAAGTGCATTTTTGTCCATTTTTGTCAAAAAAAGTGCAATTTTATGCAAAAAAAGTGCATTTTTGTCCATTTTTGTCAAAAAAAGTGCAATTTTATGCAAGAAAAGTGCATTTTTGTGCATTTTTTTTCTTCAAAATAAATGCATTTTTGTGCATTTTCGTCAAAATAAGTGGATTTTTGTGCATTTTTGTCAAAATAAGTGCATTTTTATGCATGAAAAATGCATTTTAGTGTCAAAAAGACACATTTTTGTATCAAAAAAGGGCATTTTCGTCAAAATGTGTGCATTTTTGTGCAAAATAAGTGCATTTTCCACGTATAAAAATACAAATTTGCTCTAATTTATTGTAAATATTCATGCAGAGCACTCGGGATCGGACACTCGATCAGCAATGCACCGTCACTCGACCTGGAGTTTCAATGTTAGCAGCTGCTTTGGCAGTCGAATTGATGGTCAGCGTCGTTCATCACCCATGCGGGCATGTCACTTATCGATTTCGCATCTGTCAAGCACATTTTAATTAATTTTCATTCCCAATTCCAACAGCGGGAACATCCCAGCATTGACTTCAACTCGTGAAGAAAGCGTCTTCACCGATCAATCAACGATCCTGGGCGTCGTACCGCATCAAATCCGCGGATTCCTTTCCCAATTCTGTCACATTCTTCCCGCCAGTCAAGCCTTTGACAAGTGCACAGCCTGCTCCGACGAAGTTAGTTTAAAATATAGCTAAAACAATCCTAATTCTAATTTATCCTTAATTTAAGGTTCTCGATAAATATAAATCGGAAGGATTTGACTTTTTGCTTAAAGTTTTTAATCAGCCATCAGTCTTAGAAGATTTGACTGGATTAACAGAATTACATGACGAAACACAAACAGCTGAGGTAATTAAATTAAAATTAATTTTTATATATATATATATATATATAAACAAAACAACGTTAAATTACAGGTGTGGGAACTCAGCGATTGAGTAAAAGAAAATAATCGAAAAATACAATCACGAAATTGTTACACAATTGCAGTGCCAAACGAACCATTCCTACTGTGCAAATGTTCAATTTAAAAGAAATTATTATATATATTTTTTTTTTTATAAAAAAAAAACAAAATGTACACTTTAATTTCGTTTGATACAATAGGGGCTGAAAAATGTAAACATCAGGTACAGAACAAGAAAAATGGAAATAGTAGAAAATAATAATAATAATAATCACAAATGTTTATTATAGACAACATTTTTTTAAAATTGTAGTTTTTAAATAGGTGTAAGGAATGATTTGTTGCGTTGATTAAAAAAAAAACAAAGTGGCTGCATTTCGATTATCGAAAGTTTTATGCGAGCGACTTTTGTGTACTTAGTACGGCGTGTGACTTCTGGATTGTTGCGCTTGATGCGGATGACGTCAGTCTGGAAGAGGTTGAGGATGAAGTGGTAGAAGATTTTCCTTTTTCTTGCAGACGAAGCCACGTTTCGCCTAGTGCTTTGGCAAAATGATCATCCACTTTTAATAAATTTAAAAATTAAAAGAAAAATTAATCTCAGCATAAAAATTCAAACTTTATAGAATTAAAAGACACATTTTAGGCAATAAAATAGATGTTTCTGGACCAAAACTACATTTTTTGAGCGTAAAATTTACTTTTTTTAGCCCGAGACTACATTTTTATGCACAAAAAGTGCATTATCGTGTCAAAAAAGTACATTTTTTCTGCAAAAAATGCAGTTTTTACGCGTTATAAAGGATTCTTTTGGACCAAAACTACATTCCTAGACGTAAACGCATACTATTTATCTGCAAAACTGCATTCTGAGGCAAATAAAATGCACTTTTAAGATAAAAATAGCTCAAAAATAGAGTTTTTAGACCAAAAACACTAAGAATCCACCTTCAAATAAAGAAATAAATCACCTGATAAACCAGACTCTGTTACTGTATTAGTAACCTGAGTTCCTGAAAACATTTCCGGGTAATCTTTACCCAAAGAACGCCTGAAATGTTCATCTATAACTGGATCGCACATTCCTACAACAACAAAAAAATAATTTTTTTAAACGTTTAATTTCTTTCAAACAAAAATGCCAACTTACCAGAAAGAACTTCACGCCGATGTCCGTGTTTAACATCACCAGATTTCTTCGAATTCCTCGAAATCTCGGACGAAATCCCTTTCTTTCGCTGCATCAACGCCGAAGTGCAGGTAATCACGCTAGGCCTCTGCTGTTCCATCACAAATTGTGACGAACTAATTGCACTGTTCCTTCTATTCAAATCACAATTCGAGTT
Organism: Strigamia crassipes; assembly: GCA_034683725.1. Taxonomy (NCBI): domain Eukaryota; kingdom Metazoa; phylum Arthropoda; class Chilopoda; order Geophilomorpha; family Linotaeniidae; genus Strigamia; species Strigamia crassipes. Next base: position 6,058 of record JAQFXT010001332.1, on the reverse strand, counting down.
AGGGGATGTCGAGTTCCTATTTGTCGTGGTCATATCGAGCGGTGAATCACAATTCTCGTCCTCCGAATTGCTTTCACACTCCGCTACTTCGCCTGAACTCATCGAGTCCTCTTCTGTTTCCGGATCGTTTGTTTCTTGCATTAAACAAACTGACCTGAAAAACAACAACAACAACAACAAAACAAAAACAAAAAACAAAAAACATTATTAGTCATCAACATTCAACAAAAACACATTTTTAAATGTAAATTACTTAGTTTGTGTGCCGGCAGTGCGTCTTGATCTGAGTTTACTCGAAGAATATTCCAGATCACGTCTCTCTTTACGTCTAGATTTCACTCCACGTCTAGGCAAATCATGTACGCTTGACGTATTCACTTTATCTTGATCCGCAACTGCAATTTTTAATAAAAAAATCAAAATAAAAAACAGATAATTACAGGATTTAATTAAAATTTTAAAACACAAACAAGTCGCAGGCAGTGATCCGGATCCGGGTTAAAATCCTTCAGATTTTGGATTAAACTTAAATTCCCTCACATTTCGGGTTTAATTCTTCCATTTTCAATTTTATTCGAGTAGACAAACAAAAAAAAATAAATAAATAAAAATTCTAAACTATTTTTTCGCTTATAATTCATTTATTTTATTTTTATTTTTAAACAATGTAATTTCATTACAACACAAACAAGTCGAAAGCAGTGATCCGGATCCGGGTTAAATTCCCACAGATTCCAGATTAAACTTAAATTCCCTCACATTTCGGGTTAAATTCTTCCATTTCCAATTTTATTCGAGTTAATAAACCAAAAAAAAAAAAAGCAAAATTCTAAACTCTTTATCCACTTAAAATTCATTTATGTATTAATTTTAAAAAAGAATTTTAATTTCATTGTCAAGTTATGCGAATGACAACAAAGAACATTTCACAACATCAAGCCCGACAAAATATTTGGGGCTTGTCCGCTCGTTCCAACAACGAATGGAATCCACTGGAAGAATTTAACGGATTTCACGTCAACCTCATAACCAAAATGAAAAATTCCCAACCAAAACAAAGAAATCACAACAAATTAAACAATAATTTCTAAATTCCAAAACCATAATTTCCATCAAATCAACTAAACTCCCATTTCCCCCTAACGTCAATATAACCAAATAAAAAAAAACAACCAAAAAACCCAACAATATATATATATATACTACCTGTTGCGGACCATGGTTGCCAAACCTTATGTCGTGCTATAGCGATTCCCTTCACTCTCATGTCACCAACAGCTGTTTAAAACCCAAGCAGTCGGCTCAAGTTTTAAACTCGTGAATAAAGAAGGAGAGCAGACGAGAAAAGGGGACTCGAGGCAGGTGGTGGGAGGCTGCAAAGGTGTTTCTCACGGACACACCTGTCTCGAGTCGTACTTGTTAACAAAAGATGAATGCGAGTTTCCCACTCAATGAAATATTCCCCGGCATATCTAGTTTTACTATAATAGCGCCTCTAGTTCACGAGAAAGCCTGCGATGCAACGTCCACATTCGAAAACAACTTTTGCACAGCGAATGACATCATCTTACTTTATTCACTAGCCTCGAAACGGGAGCCAATCAAATCACGCGAGACAATCAACACTGTCTCGTCATTAAGGAAAACAAAAGGTTTGCTCGGTTTTAGTCAGTTTTTTCGATTTTTAATCTTAAAACTTTATTTTTTTTTAAATTTTTATGACCGAAATAATTACTTTAGTTGTTATTGTACTGTTGAGACACGCTAACATTAAAAAAATATAAAAGAAAAGGGGAAAAAAAAGGCCTCTCCCTTGCTTTTCTCTTCCCTCTTCTGTCTAGTGACCTCACTAGACCTTCCTTTTTTTCATCTCTTCTTTGATTGGTCGAAGGGTTGGTTGTTGTAAAAATGGGTAAAACATTTGAAATAACGAGAGAAAAAATAATCTAGGTCAACTTGTCGAGTAAATAGCGAGTGAAACAATTTTTCGGTGCATTTTCAAACACGAATTACATAAAATGCAACCACCCACTAGCGACTAAATAAAGCACTATTGTTTACGCCAAAAAGTTACCACCAACCCCCTAGTGACAAAACCACACATTTCAGGTGTCGGTCTTTCGCTATTATATTATTTTCATACCCATAAACACTTGTTTACATTAGGCCCGCGCCAATCCGTGCCACATTTTAACAAAATCGAACCATCAGCGAATAATCACAACGTTATAAATACACAAAATGCATTAACAAATGATTAAAATAAATATTTTTTTAAATTTCCTTACCGATCGTGCACGGCATAACTTGACTATCGAGAAGCGAAGCGGCTCGCGACAGAACATCGAGTGGAGTTTCCGTTTCCATTTTTCACACCATTTAAATCTGCAGCGTAGAAAATTGCAATCACAACACGATTAAAATTTTTAAAAATTTCTGCATTGTTTTTTTTACTCGTTTAATACGTAAACAAGTGTCAAAAACACGTTTTAAATCGAATGTGACGGGAGGGAAAATGCGCAGCTGATCGATCCATTCCGCGCCCGGATCGAGGCGAAATTCACTTACCTCGAGATTGCGGAGTTGTGCGAGGATGTTTGTACGGTTTTACGGTGTAAATTGTACGTGGTGGAGAAGGAAAATCGGTAGAATTCGCACTATAGAGCAGCGCGCATCGTTTAACCCATGAGCAATCAATTAAGTACGCTAGGAATGTGGGAAATTCACAAATCACGTGACTTGGTCGGTGGCTGTGATTGGTTGGTGTAGTGTGGAGGAATATAATGAATGATTGGAATTTCGCTTTGGGTGCTTTACAAGACAAGAAGGAAACAACTTCCTAATCTTCAAGGCCTCGTTCGCTCATATTTCTTTGGTTGGAGAAAAAATTATGTTTTATATCTCGATTGTGATTTTTTTTTTTTTTTTTTCGGAAATAAAAATGGCAGATTTTGAACTCTTTTATCTTGGATTTTACACTTTTTTTTCTTCTGTTTTGTATTGATATATAAAAAAATAATAATTATTTGTTTATTTATTTATTTGATTTGATGAGAAAAATAAATTATTTGCACGATTTATCGCATTTATCGCATTTTGTGCATTCGTTCGAGACTTTAATTTTTGCCACCGCGTGGCAGCACTAACGACAAAATAAATAAAATAAATAAAACCCAAATCGTTTGATTTATTAAAAAAAAACGAGTTTAAAAAATTAAAATTAAAAAAAAAAATTAAATTAAATTAAACATTTTTCCACGTTTTATTTCAATTTATTTATTTATTTTCAACATTTGTGTCAAGTAAAAATTGTTCTCATACCACAGGTTCAAGTACCTATAAAATTCTGTCGGCACATAAAATAAAATCTACAAAGAATGAATTCCGGTTTGCGTATATATATTCACGCGAATGGTTTTCTAAGTTCAACCGACATAAAATATTGGATATTCGCCAATTGATAATTGGGCATTTCAAAAAAAAAAAAAAAAAAATCGTTTAACAAGTTGAACTGCGAACCAATATTGCCTCAGCACGAATGCTCGACAGAACAATACATACATCGCACATCGATGATTAAAATGGCTGGTAGACGATATTCCCTTCCGTTTCAGTCTGTAACAGTGCAGGAGATACCACTCCTCGACTCAATGCAGCTTTTCGCCAACAATTTAGGTAAATTCCAATTTCCAATGTATTTTTAGAAAGCGGATCTCGATTTAATTGATATTTTTTCAATGAATCAATGACCAGTTGAAAAAAAATATTATTTTAATTTATTCAACTCAAAAAATTAAAATATACACAAATTTATTAATAAATAACAGAAATGCTAATATCAACCACAAACAAATGAAAATTTAACAAATTTTTTTAAAAAAAAGAATATTTAAATTTTCCAAAATCGTCTCCCGAGACCGGGCGAATAAATATACAGGGTCGAATGACTTAATTCCGCGATCGGCCACTCGATGTCGCTCGCTTTCAACAAAAGGCTTCCCTGTTGAAATCCAAATGTGAACTATCGAATTAAACGCGACAAATCGGTAAGAAATCACAAATAAATTGCTTAGAGACTCGAACGAAACGTTCCGTCTCGTGGAGGAACCAAAGCGCGACCGGTTCTTAGAATCGGCACGCTTTAGCGAATTTACGTCAGCTGATGGCACACAATGTGCAATTGTGTGCGATTTTTCAGTCTTTTCGAAAATAGTGCAGTGAAACGAGCTTCCTCGACTATTGAAATAAACGTTTGAATGCAAAACCGCGAGCCCGTATGTCCGGTCCAGCTCGAAAACGAGCCCACGGCTACGGAATTGCACACGCAAATGGTAAGCCAACATTGGCTGATAAGAAAAGTGGGCTGCCGCCTTTCGTTCTCGTCACCAGTTGAAGCTATAGGCCAAGTTCATGCCTAGTGCACGCGCAAATTGATAAAAGTGTCGAGGACAACTGCAAACACGTCTCGCATAGTCGTGCCCAATTAATACCATGACAAATAACAACCATAACATCCCGCCAGCGACCGGTAAGACGTTTAATCTGCAAAAAAATAATTGATTTTAGTTGATTTTAGCTGATTTTGTTGATTTAATTGAGATTTGAGGGGTTTTGGGGCTTGATTTGGGCGAAATACGCATTTTGTTTTGGGAATTAACTAATTTTAATTGTTTTTTGGGTTTTTTGGTTGTTAATTTTGATTTTTTTTGGGGGGTTTGGAGTCGGTTAATGAATCATTGATGATGATTTTGATTGAGTTGTGCAATTTACACTATGAGCAAATTTATCTCATTTTTTTTTTATTTATTGATAAGCTAGTTAACCGTAATCCGTTTTTTTTTTTCTGTTCTTCTGTCACGTGAGTTCATTTTCTTTAAAAGTCCACTGACCCTTAAAATCAGCTACGATTCAGTTGTCTGTAATTTAAAAAAAAAATAATACGAGGAATTTAAAAAGATAGACGAAAAAAAATGGACAATTTACCTGGAATGAAATTTCTTGAGTTTAATCAACCGAAAAATGAAAAAAGTCTCGTGTAATTATGCATTTTGTTGGTGGAAACGGTTTTAGAGTTAATTTCGAAAACATTTTGACTTAATTGAGTAATTTAAATGAGTTGTTTTTGTAATTTACACGTTTAATTTAATGCGATTTGACGGTTTGAACGATGAGCAGCGGAGTTGTTGTTTTTGGGTGTATGGAAAAGCTGGAATGAGTGAAATTTAAACTGAAAGCGAATTAATACTATCTTTTCGTAGTGTTGGAAAATTTCAATCGTTTATCTATCTAATAACAGTGTTCAATGACACTTGACCTGACTTTTTAGTCCAGCTGTTATCAAGCTTTCTTTAAAATTATTTTTCCACTCTATTTCGTTCGCCGCTGAGCCAAACGCGAGCATGTTTTCTCCGGCTCAGTCGTACCAGACTTTTGACGCTTCTGACAAGGAAAACTTGATCGAAATTGATGATGAGGCTGGAAATGGTAAGAAAATAAAAGAATTTAAATTTTTATGTCGAAAAACAAAATTTGAATTTTTATATTTTTCAATTTTGGATTGATGAAACAACATGTTTTGAAATTTTTCTTTGACGTTTGTGAACATTGTCATCTAATGTCCCGCACTTCCTCGCTTAAGATTCAATAGTTTCCACACGTTGAATGTAACGGATGTTTTGTGTGCTCCGAATACGTAATCTCTTTGAAAAGGGGGGAAAAAAAAGGTGGAAGGATATAAACATCCTTATTTTAAAGAGCGTATAGGAAGACGGTAAAAAATAGTTGAATTTATGATGAATCCAATTTTTATTTTTTAAATTTTACAGAATGTTTGTTCGCGAATGCCAGATTTATAATTTCGTATCGAGAAACAATCATTGCAGGTTTTATGATTGAGATCTTGCAGGCATATGTTCAATTAAACCAACCACAAGATTTGTTTCAAATTACCAGTGTGACGATATGGAAATCGTAACCGGTTCCAATTATTGCCACTAGAGCGCGCATTGACTGAAACGCGCGAAATACAAAACTAGTAATAATAAATAATATTACTCGG
>JAQFXT010001331.1:0-18533 GCA_034683725.1 Strigamia crassipes | reverse complement strand
GTACATTTGTTAAGCAGGTTGGTTTAGGAATTTACGAGTATAGGTGTGAAGCTACTGATCTAAAACGGCGAATCATTCAAAAGTGTCATTTTTTTGTTGAAGTTGTTGGTATGTGTTGAAGAGTTTATTATTTTTATTTTATAGATTGCAACACTGTATTGCGTTTTTTTTCTCCCTTTTTAGAGAACTTAAGGCCTAGTTGTGAAACACCTGCAGCTCCAGAGAATGGTTTAGTAACGTGCACAATGAGCGATGCCTGCGATAAAACTCTTGGAACAGTTTGTCGTTACTCGTGTCGACCTGGGTATGCTATACCTAGAGATCAGTTGCGACTTGAATATAAACAATGCATTGGTGAAAATATGTGGAATTCAACTGAAGTACCTGAATGTCATCCTGAAGGTATATTTCGTCGATGGAATTAGGCTTATGTCTCTAACATGTAAACAACTTGATTGCAATATTGAATCGCATTTGTTACTTTGCTTTTAGGTAGTACATTGTGTGATGAACCAGAGCAAATCGAAAATGGAAAATTTGTTTGCAATAGCATCAAAGAATCAAATATGTATCCTTTAGGTACAAATTGTACTTATTATTGTGACGATTGTTACAAAATGGACTGTCCAAGCTATTCAACGATAGTGTGTCATGACGGCAATTGGATTAACCTAGAACTTTCCAATCGAAATGACCCAAAATTTCCTAGCTGCATATGTGAGTCTCTACAAAAAATCGACAATAAAAATGTACAAAAGTTATTTAAAAATTACATTATACGTTTATACAGCAAATATAATGTCTAGTTGTCAAATGCCTGCAACTCCACACAATGGTTTAGTAGATTGCACTTGTGATAAAACTCATGGAACAGTTTGTCATTTCTCGTGTCAACGTGGGTATGTTATACCTAGAGATCAGTTGCGATTTGAATATAAACAATGCATTGGTGAAAATAAGTGGAATTCAACTGAAGAACCTGAATGTCATCTTAATCCTATAGGTATATTTCGTTGATGGAATTAGGCTTATGTCATTTAACATGTAAACAACTTGATTGCAATACTGAATCGCATTTGTTACTTTGCTTTTAGGTAGTACATCGTGTGATGAACCAAAGCAAATCGAAAATGGAAAATTTGTTTGCAATAGCACCAAAGAATCAAATATGTATCCTTTAGGTACAAATTGTACTTATTATTGTGACGATTGTTACAAAACGGACTATCCAAGCTATTCAACGATAGTTTGTCATAACGGCAATTGGACTAACCCAAAATTTCCCGATTGGAATAACCCAGAACCTCCCCGCTGCATACGTGAGTCTCTACAAAATATCTAAAATAAAAATGCACAAAAGGTATTTAAAAATTACATTTTATGTATATACAGCAAATATAATGTCTAGTTGTCAAATGCCTGCAACTCCACACAATGGTTTAGTGGATTGCACTTGTGATAAAACTCATGGAACAGTTTGTCATTACTCGTGTCAACCTGGGTTTGCTATACCTAGCGATCAGTTGCGACTTGAATATAGAAAATGTATTGGTAAAGATGTGTGGAATTCAACTAAAGCACCTGAATGTTATAGTAAAAGTTTATTTTGTCGATGGAATTAGGTTTTTGTCATATTATATATTTTTTTTACATTTCACTTAGAACGATCAACGGTTTATTGTCAAGACCAGATAGTTTGCATAAATGAACCCATAACAATTCCAGAATTTAATCTTTCTGTTGGTGTATATCCAATATGTACATTTGTTAAGCAGGTTGGTTTAGGAATTTACGAGTATAGGTGTGAAGCTACTGATCTAAAACGGCGAATCATTGAAGAGTGTCATTTTTTTGTTGAAGTTGTTGGTATGTGTTGAAGAGTTTATTATTTTTATTTTGTAGATTGCAACACTGTATCGCGTTTTTTTTTCCCTTTTAGAGAACTTAAGGTCTAGTTGTGAAACACCTGCAGCTCCAGAGAATGGTTTAGTAACGTGCACAACGAGCGATGCCTGCGATAAAACTCTTGGAACAGTTTGTCGTTACTCTTGTCAACCTGGGTATGTTATACCTAGAGATCAGTTGCGACTAGAATATAAAAAATGTATTGGTAAAGATGTGTGGAATCCAACTGAAGCACCTGAATGTTATAGTAAAAGTTTATTTTGTCGATGGAATTAGGCTTGTGTCATATTATATATTTTTTTACATTTCACTTAGAACGATCAACCGTTTATTGTCGAGACCAGGAAGTTTGCATAAATGAACCCATAAAAATTCCAGAATTTAATCTTTCTGTTGGTGTATATCCAATATGTACATTTGATAAGCAGGCTGGTTTAGGATTTTACGAGAATAGGTGTGAAGCTACTGATCCAAAACAGCGAATCATTGAAGAGTGTCATTTTATTGTTGAAGTTGTTGGTATGTGTTGAAGAGTTTATTATTTTTATTTTTTAGATTGCAACACTGTATCGCGTTTTTTTTTCCCTTTTAGGGAACGTAAGGTCTAGTTGTGAAACACCTGCAGCTCCAGAGAATGGTTTAGTAACGTGCACAATGAGCGATGCTTGCGATAAAACTCTTGGAACAGTTTGTCATTTCTCGTGTCAACGTGGGTATGCTATACCTAAAGATCAGTTGCGACTTGAATATAAACAATGCATTGGTGAAAATAAGTGGAATTCAACTGAAGAACCTGAATGTTATGGTAAAGGTCTATTTCGTCAATGGAATTAGGCTTGTGTCATATTATATATTTTTTTATATTTTACCTAGAACATCGAATCATTTATTGTGACAACCAGATTGTTTCCATAAATGAACCTATAAAAATATCAGAATTTTATCCTTCTGTTGGTGTACAAATAAGATGTAAATTTATGAACCAGAGTATCTTAGGATTTCACAACAATACGTGTGTAGCTACTCATCCATACTTGCGAATGATTGAAGAGTGTCATTTTATTGTTGAAGTTGTTGGTATTGATGGTATAAAAGTATTATTTTATTTTATAGATATTGCAAATTAATTTTCAGATCGGCCAACTGTAATTAACTGCACATGTAACAACATTACCGTAACTCTTAAGCGTCCTGTTCATTATAAACCGCCAAAACCAATATTTTTTACATCGGGTGGTCGCAGTGCTATTGTTACATGTACAATTGATACTGTTTCGGATTATGGTGTAGTGATTAATTCTTGCACTGCAGTGGATCCTGTTAGAGGAACACGTGCTATGTGTGAATATGCAATCAATATTCTTGGTAAGTTTAATTTTTATTTAAATGAAATAAATTTAAAAATAACTATCGCGAATTAATTTTCAGAAAATCCAATATCTCCGACACCACCACCACCAAATGGCATATGTGACGACATCACCGTAATTCTTAAGCGTCCTTTTGTTTATAGACCGCCAAAACTAACATTTTCTACACCGAGTGGTCACAGTGCTACTGCTACATGTACAATTGATACCATTTCGGATTATGGTGAGGTGATTAATCATTGCACTGCATTGAATCCAGTTGATGGAACACCTTTCAGTTTTAGCTGTAAAATTACTGTTCTTGGTAAATATAATTCCACTTGATTTGATTTGATTGTTTTTAATTACTTTAATATGAATTTCTTACATCAGAAAGCAACTGTAGCTCTTTAATACCACCTGCCCATGCTGAAATTGGGTGTAGTATGGTCCCAGATACGCACATATTCAAATGTGATTTCAGATGCTATCCACATTATTATGTCTTGTGGGGTTTCGAAACGTTGATGAATAAAGGATATGTGGAATGCGACGTGAGGACTGGTAAATGGGATTTTATGGATACCTATGGTATTCAATTTCTTCCGGACTGCCTGGATTTAACAGACACGAATATGACAACGGGGATAATTTTTAAAGTAACTGTAGACGATTGTAGAAATGAATCTTCTACCACGAAGGTAAGTAAAACCCTAAATTTTGCTTTATTTTATGTATTTATTTATTCATTGATTTTTAGATCAAGGAAACTATCAGGGAAGGTCTTCTCAACAGGAATAATATTATATGCAGTCAAGTAGATTGCACTTTTTTCACTTATCTGTGTAGTCTAGACCAATATGGGGTTTCTATTTTGGAAATCAGTTGGAATATTACAGCTCATTTTACGCCTGTAAGTGAGCAAGATTATAACTACGGAAGTGAGGAAGCCCCGGAAGCTAAAGTCTATTTGACCGAAATTCAAGTACTTAATTGCTGTAAAAATCATGAAAATAATAATGATTATAACTTTTACAGCAAAACACATACTCTATCATAACAAATGATGAAAATTTCCAATTGCAATTATTAAAAGATGGTGCTACAATTAGGGAGGAAAGTTATAAGGAGGGATTAATTGATTTAATATGCAGTAAAAAACCCTATGTTATTGAGGAAGAAACCAACAGGTGTTGTAAGTATTGTTTCGTCGGCTAAAATGAAAATATAATTTGTTTAAATGTTTGTTTTGTTCTATTTTAAGTGCAATGCCCGACTGGATCTTATTATAGTAATAACGCTTGTTTATTATGTCCTTTGAATTCATATCAGGATGAAACGGGACAGGAGTATTGTAAGACGTGTTCTGATGGAGCTATCACTTGGTTATACGGATCAAAGACGGAAACTGATTGTACAATTATAATGATTTATTAATCTGTTTGTTTATTAATTTTCTTTTAAATTGTTTTTATTTTTATTTTTAAAATTAAGGTGTCGATCAAAATGAATTGCGACAATTGCCTCACGATGACAACCTATTGCACAATTCCAAGTGTTATCGAAATTCGTGCCGAAATGGTGGAACTTGCTACATCATTGGCCATGATGATTATTGCCTTTGTCCGGATGGTTTTACAGGTAATTGGTATTCACACATTTGATCTTTTATTTTTGTTATTATTTTTTTTGTGAAATAGGAAGTTTTTGCGAGAGTCAGACATGCGAGTCTGACTTTTGTTCAAATGGCGGAAAATGTCATTACGAGGATGGACATAACATTTGTTCGTGTCCTGCAGGAACAGCAGGATCAAACTGCGAAATTATTAATGGTAACTGAGGGTTTGAGATTTAAATTTAAACGATTAATACAAACAGTGTGTTTTCAGACCAAGCGATGACAGTTCAGAGAGTCGGCGTAAACCATTGCTCATCTTCGCCATGTATGAAAGGAGGAATTTGTGTTCAACCCATATTGAATGATTTTTATTACTGCGAATGTTCAAAGAATAGAACCGGTAAAAATTGCCCCACTAATCAAATTTCTCTTGAATATAAACGACGGAATTGCAAAGTTAGATTGACCCTTGGTCTACTTTTGCCTCGGGCAAAACAGTTAAAAGTAAAAAGCGATTCAACAACAAATTCAAACCGAAATGTCAGAAAAATGGCGTCTAGGTTTGCGATGCAAAGGATTGAATCTCTCAGCTGATGTTATGAAAGAAATAATTTTTATGTTGATGCTGGCAATTGTTTCTGTGAAAACAGATAGCGATAATTTTACATGTATGCTAAAATAACGTTTGGGGATTTTGACATAACTATATTATCATAATTAGCATAAATTATTTTGAGGAAGTAATTTTCTGCTCATTTTTATCTATTTCAGGTGACCATTGCGAGCACGCTGTTTGTCCTGAACCATACGAGCAATTGTTCTGTTTACATGGAGGCCGCTGTGTGATTTTAGACGATACTCATGCTATGGTTTGTTTATGTAAAGCTGGGTTTATTGGTTCTAGATGTGAATTCATTGAAGGTATTTTAGAAATTACTTTTCACTGTTTGTACATTGTATTGAACGGTATTTTTTTTTTTTTTTAGACAAAGCAGATAAATTGACAGAAGAAATGTCATCCCATCATTAATGGGTAGTTTATGCTCTAGAGTTTTATTTAGTTTTGCAAAGTTATGGGAACTTGTTAGTTTTTTTAATACGAAATAACAACCATGGAATGTAATTTTGGTGGGAAAAAATGATAATGAATGTGTGTAATTAAAAGTAAACTGCTTTAGCTTAGATTAAGATTACACAATGCAATTTTAATCAAAATGATGGCAATTGTGAGTTAATTGAACTACCATAATTGTGATAAAAATGTAACTGTACGTACATAATTATTTTGAAACATGTAAGTTATATTAAAAATTTACTTGGTGTCTTTATGTTTTATTTTTTTAATGTTTGCATTAGTAAATTAAGGATGATTGAATGGCCACAATAAATGTGTTGTTAATTTTATTCCTTTCATAAGAAAAAAGAAAAATATTCACACTTAACGTTATGAAATGGAACGTAAACAAAACTTAAAAGCGTACCATAGTTAATTTTTTTTTTTCAATAAAAATAACCATTCTGTTATTGTAACATTACGTTTATTTTTTATTTCAATAAAAATATATATTTATTACAAGGATTGAATTTTGAAATAAAAACATTAAATACGATACGCTAGTCCCAGACTTACACACATTACAGAAACTTCCAATTTCAACCAGATACGCATGCGTACAACCAGCGCCGACAATCATGAAATGTAGAGCATCATCCTGCGGGTATTGGCTGTCCGTGTTGATGTGCACTTTTGCAGCGTGCTGTTCTGTGCTTGCGCGTGCATAGACCGATGGTGCATGTTCGCTCGCATTTTATCCGAAATTATCCACTGAAGAGTTTCCGTATAACGAAGCAAATTTCTCGAGGAGAATTTCGAAGAATAGGTTTCATTTTTCAGTGACAAAATGAACGAAAATAGGCTAAAAACGAACCAACATAATTGCCCGGGTTGCAAAAAACCCTTCACTTTGAAAGGTGACATATCTCACAATAAGTTCAGTAAAGGTATAAAATTCGACACATTATCACCAACCATTAGGCATTTTGCTTTTGTTTACTCACTATTTATAATATCATAACATGTTTAATTGAGGAAAATGCATGTGCTTTCATTTAATGGCATTTTCTTCCGATTCTAGACGGGCAAGGACAAAGTAATAAATTATGGCGTGAACCGCATTTATTGCATTGCGGTCATCCGATTTGTAGTCTTTGTATTCGGAGTAAAGAAAAGACTAAGTCGAAATTCATTACTTGCGACTTGTGTAAAGTAAATATCAAATTCAATTAAATGAAGTTGGAACAATACATTGATTGTTCGAATTTTTAGTTCGTTAATCACTTGGAGCCTGGTGATGAGAATTTGCACCGATATCCGCCGTTTACTTATATGTTAGGAGTCCTCTACAAAAATCGACTGCCGAAAAAGTATGAATTTATTTATTTTTTATTTAATATTTGCAAACATTTATTTATTTTTTATATTCTTGTAGTAGAGCACCAGATTTACTTAAACAAAATTTTGTTTCTTTGGATTCCATTAAAAAGAGAAATGAAATCGTCGAAACACGTACGTCTATTTTAAATTGAAATATTGTATATATTTTTAAAATAATTTATAAATTTCTCTTTGCGTTTGTTACAGGCAAGTGCAGTGAATGCAATACATCACAGGCGACGGTTATGTGTAATGAATGTAATGTTATATCTTGCGACACCTGTTTTTTGGAAGTAAGTTGAATTACACACTGAATTAACAAATTTTTAATTTTTATTTAAATTTTTCAGAACCATTCAACGGCAGAAGGAAATATTCCTCACGCATCTACCTCACTTTTCTCCACCAAGTAATCTTAGGGTTTTATTATTATATTCGCTTACATAATTTCACATTTTAATTTTAGCAGTTACAAAATCACAAAAATGTGTGAAAAGCATGGACGGCTAGCTGAATGTTACTGTGTCGACGATGATGAATTTTGTTGTCTGCTTTGTTCGTTCTCTGCCCATAAGGGACACGACGTAAACCCCTTGGTAATTCGGGTAATTTGACAAAAAAAAATTTCAATTGCAATTCAACTATAAACCCGTTTACTACACGTTTTAGAACGGCACCATCCTTAAGGAAGTGAAAAACGCCATTGGAGATTTAAAATGCGTCGAGGGAACTTTAAAAAACGCCATCACGGTAGGATTTAGTGACAAAAAAATTTTTATTTTTTTTTTATTTAAGTCGACACTAAATATAATTACAATATTCATTTTGGCTGCAAACACCAGTTTTGCATTAAATGCCTGCTAAAATCTACAAAAAAAAAAATTGTATTTACAAAGCGAAAAAATATTATAAAGGAAAAATGGCAACCAGAAATATAAAGCGGTGACTTAAAATTTATCATATGTCGTCACCGTCCCGGTCGAATAAATCGCGCCGGTTGACGAAAGAGGTGAAATACGAAGGTTCGTAATAAATTCGGGCGTTTGCTCGCGAGGGTCCAAGGGATCGGATGTAACTGGGCTGCACACGGTATTCGACGAAAGACGAACTGATCGGTCGCATCAGATGACGCTGGGATGGTGCGGCCGACCGAAAGCGAGGCCCTTCGGATTCGGAGCTGCTGATCGAGGGTTTCGAAACGGATCTGGATCCGGATCCGGATCTGGGATTGTGGCCATCTCGCGGCCTCACTCGAACCAACTGCGCGGATTGGTGCGTTGGTCGTGGACCGAGTGGTTTGCGAGGCTCCACCAGTGATTCCGCGGACGGCAGATCTCTGCCTTTGAGGGATTCTTCGTTTGCCGATTTGCTCGACTCCATTGGCTGAAGGTCGTCGTCCGAGACAGTCATGAACGCCTTGAATTCGTCTTCGGCGGACGATGCGGATTTCGTGATGTCAGCTCCTTGCGGGGACAGGAGTTTGACCGGTCGAAGAATGATTGGGCGGAATGGGGATTTACCGGGTTGGGCGTTCTCTTTCTGGCCGTCAAGGGACGCGCTGCGGAGCGATTCGCTGTTCATGGAGCCCGGATGTTGGAAGTGGACCGGAGCGATGCCGAACGGACGAAATTTGATTCCGGAGGAAAAGGCGGCGGTCGATTTAAAGTTCTCCTCGACCGATTTCTTGGATTCGTCTTTCGGTTTGGATTTGCTCGGCAGCACGTCGTCTTGTTGGGCGTTCCTCAGGGAGTCTAGTTGGTCCGGCGCGACTTGGAAAGAAATTGGAGCCCCGAACGACATTTCGTCCGGATGGAACTCGAAGGCGCTGCCTTGCGGCTGTTCGAATTGGGAGAACGACGGTCTTCGCACCGGCGGAAGCGGTTCCAGGAACTCTTGAGACGGGAAGTCTTGTGCCGAGCGAAGTGCCTCGAATTGGCTCGCGACCGGACGTTGGCGCAACATGGACGACGAGAATTGCGGTTCGGATTGCACGAAGGGACGCACGTCTTCCTGGGGAACGAAGCGGAAATTTTCCGAAGCTGGTTTCGGGGATTCGTTGGACGATTGGACTTGTTTGGAGTCCGATTCGGGCTTGTTGGCGCCGTTTTCCAACGCGGTGGTCACTTTGAACGGGGTCATCGCGACGGAACTGAACGGCATGTTGAAGAATGTCGTCGGGAATGGCGAGGCCGATTTGAGCGGCGATTTTTGCGTTTTAAACGACTGCGGCGGTTGGGATTGCGTGTTCGTGTTTGGGGACGAGTGGTGGACGCGAATCGGCTTGAATTGGGATATGGGAAGGGAGAATGAGTGTGGGTCGCTGAACATGTCGGACGTCGGGACTCTCATCTGTTCGGTCGTGCGCATTTGTTGGGGACGGGCGTGGAGCATGGCGGGATCCATGTGGAATCCGTGTTGGGGTTCCTCGAATTGCGGACGTTCGCGGAAGAAAACCGGACGCCGGATTAATTCGGATTGGCGAAAATGAGGTTCCTGGTCGGGGAATTGTCGGGGA
Organism: Strigamia crassipes; assembly: GCA_034683725.1. NCBI lineage: Eukaryota > Metazoa > Arthropoda > Chilopoda > Geophilomorpha > Linotaeniidae > Strigamia > Strigamia crassipes. The sequence continues at coordinate 8,712 of JAQFXT010001331.1, read as the reverse complement.
GATTGAAATCGAGTCGGGCCTTCTTGAAATTGCGGGTTTGGTCGGAATCGGGGGCCTTCCCGCGTGAATTCCGGGCGCTGGAATTGTTTTCTGTTCGCCGTTGGTCGAGGTGCCCCTGCGATTTGCGCCGGGTCAGGGGTGTCGAGTTTCTGGAGATTTAATAAGATCACAGTTTGAAATTTGGTACACAATGAACCGTTGGGCTGACATATTACCTCCTGGGCTTCTTGTTCGGCCGTGTTCTCATCTTCGGCAGAAACAAAACCTGGAGAGAATAAATACATAATTGAATAAAATTGGCGTTGGAAATTACTTCCTATTTGCCTCGGTTTGAATTTTAATCGGATCAATTTGTATGCCTGTCTGTTTTGCCGTGCAGTTTAATTTGAAACAAACAAAATTGTTGTTATTTTAAAATGTAAATGTGGGTTTTAAAATTGGGGAATGGAGCGAGTTTAAATTTGTAATTGCTATTTGTTGTTGTGAATTGTGATTATGGTTGGGTCATTAATTTAATCTTGTAGGAGATTTTTATTGGTTTGAAATCGTGCCGGGTTTAATCAAGCGGTAAAAGTTATTCACTTGTTAACAAGGAAACTGGATTGTACCATCTGAGATTTTATCTGTTTCTGTCACGATGTAAAAATGGACGCCAGGATTAAAAGTAAAATAAAATATTTGTGACTGAAACTTGCGTTAGGGTTAAGTCATAAAACAAAGAAAAAATGTTATAATTTTAAGATAAATATAACCGATTAATTGATTAAATGTGAATTATTACGACAATTAAGTTGTATTCGATAATAGAAATTAAAAAATTTTTATTATCGAATTCAACTGACAGTTCGGGGTAATTTTACACTTGAGTAACGATTAAAGGAAGAATAACAGATGAAACTAAAAGGGGGTTTCACGCTTGTAGATTTGATCCGAATTATTTAAAAATCGGATAGGATCCACGAGTGTGAGACTCCTTAAAGTTGTTGGGACACTTACCTAGCAAGATTAAGACGAATAAAGCTGATGATAATTTCATGGCTGGTTATCCTTGCTTGTGCGTACTGTGTTGGTCGCTGGTTGAGGTTCAGTGGGCCAGTGCCCGTCGTGGCCCCTGAGTTTATATACGACGGGGTGGAGTAACCCACCGCTGGCTACCTCGGAATCATTACTACTTGAGGTCGTTGCCGTCTTAAGGCGACAAAATTGGGTTAGTAGTGTAAGCGGTGGGTTTTCAGTTGCTGCACGAGATGGGATTTGTGTGTGGGTATCGAATGCGTGTTTAGGGGGGGCGTGTTGGCTGAAATTTTTTTTTTTTTTATAATTTTTTTTTTGAATTTTAATTTGAAGGAAAGTGGAAATTGTGGAATGGGAAATTTGATAAAAATCTATTTAATTTTTAAATTTTTAAATTTTTTTTTGGGTTTGTTTGTTGTTTTAGGTGAATAATAGATGAAGTGGTTTTTGAATAGTTGAATCATTAGTCGCAAGTGGATTTTTGACGCTGGGGTGATTGGCTTTGGTTTTAAATTTTAAGTTAGCGGTGTAAATCGGGTCAGTGATCTGTTAAACAGCAAAGTTGGGCTGCGCCTGTTTGTAGTTAAAACTTCTTGGGTTTGCCAGGTAAAAGTTGAATGAAATGATCAATTTTATTCAAATGTGAATTAAAGACAATTCCAGTTAAGCAAAACTGTTTACAAATATTTTCTGGATGGCGTACTAGATAACTATGAATTAGTTTTTGAATTTTTTGGCGTGTTAAAAATATATATAAAATAAAATGAAGAAACAAAAAAAAAAAATTTAATGTTAAAATTTCTCTGAATAAAAAACAAATATATTGTTAAATTGAGTGCAAACTTAAGTATGGGGTGAAACGGAACTCCTTTTTGCGTTCGACACCCGTTTAATGCCACTCGTTGGTTTTGGTAGGTTTAAGACTTTGGGTGGGGGTCGGTACAGATCTCCGTTAATTAAGTAAGCTCGTACTGCATCTGCACAGTCCACTTTGTACCACCAGTCGCAGGTGAGCACAACTTGATTGAATAAAGTACCATTTGGACACAGGAAGCTGTCTTGGCGGCCATCCATGTCGCAGTAATGCCACACCTTCGAAAAAAAATTAATTGAATTTAATTGATCAATAATTCTATACACAAAAAAAGATTTCGACTGGTCGGTAAACAACATTTTTGGGTCTTTCGGTTCCAAGTTAGGACCGGTCAATTAATTTAATAAAAAAAAACAAAATTCCTGCATTAAATATGCGACCTTTTGGAGTAAAAGTTCAACGCGTCATATTTTGTGCGTTTTGGAAATTAAATTTATTAATTAAACTGGTTATAGGAGTTGTTTTTATATATGTGTATTACGAATTATGGGCGATTGGGTTAGGAATTTGACGCATCACAGTTATTTTGATTGAGAGATGGAAAAAAAAACTTGATTTTTATTTTTTATTTTTGCTGATAATTATCTAATTAAGTTTTAATGGTAAAAGGAGAAGGGTGGTTATGCTGTCAAGATTAAAATTTAAAAAAAAAAATACAACTCTTTATGTGAGTATTTTTATAGGTTAAATTGGTAGCTGGTGCTAGTTTTTATTGTTGGAAGCCCAAAGGGAGGAATTCGGTAATTAAGTTTTTATTTTGTGTTTTATGTTTTTTATTTTTTTATTTTTTTAAATTGTGTTGGTTTTGAGTTCAGGTCGAATTGTGGTGCAGATATACCATTAATTATTGTGCTGGGGAATGTTATGTTTGTTGAAATCAGTTATAAGTCGTTGTGATGCGGCCAGAAAAGTGGAACAACGTCTAAGTACTTAAACACTCGAAATCATCACGTAACGTTGAATGTTGTGTTTTTCCATGAATTGTAATTGTATGCGAAAAAGGATGTTCCGGAGGAATGACATGTAAATGTACGGTACAGTTAAAAAAAATTGAGATCAAGGTGTGCATAGTCGATGATTCGAATTTCGAAGCAAAGCGGTATGTCCACTATTAAAAATCGAATGAGAAGTTTGGGGGTCACGACCACATCGCATCAAGTTTTTTAAAAAAATGCAAATATCAAAGATGAAATTTAATTTAAAAATATATATATTTTTCTATATTTTTGTTTTTGGTTATTTTTTTGGGCTTACTTGGCATCTCGCATGTGGGTCAGCGTAGAACCCGGGCTGCACGAGGCCACATAGAAACTGCGTTTTTGGTACGGAGGCCAAGATTGGGTAGTCCACGCCGGGAATTCCTGGAATATTAGCGCCTTGTAGTTTTTCACCTGGACGAGTGGTCAGTAAATTCGTTCGTGTGGCTTTGATCGGGTCGATTTTTTTACTCCATGTTAACGATATCGTGAGAAAACTGACGAAAACTGGACGATGAAAAGAAAGAATATTATAAAAAAACACACGGAATTTTTGGTCAATTTGAAGTTGATACAGAAAATTTAAAAATGGTTATCCGGTAGGATGAAAAAATGAAACTAGCATCTCATGAATAATTCAACTACCCCCTTTTCACTCTACTTTTACCCATTAGTTTTTTTTTTTGGTTTTTTTTTGGATTTTTTCTTGTTCCTACCTGCTATTCCACTTATCCAGTCCATGGATGTTTACTAACAAGAGAATCTCCTCCGGGTTTTACAATTTTTTTAATCCTTTTATGTCCTTCAGTTTGAAGATGACACACTCAGCCCCGGGCAATGTCCTAGCCTCAACGTTTTGAAATGAAAAAACAAAATGGCAGACCTTGAGTATGTGCACAGGTGAATTACGTTTTGTTGTTGCTGGCCCCATGATCTAATTTTTTTTTTTTTTTTTTAATAAGAGTAAAAAGGGCGTGGTCGAGTGATTAAGGTCAGTGTCAAGGGGAAGGGGGACAAGTATGAGCTGGATATGGATCAGGTGGAAAGGTGAAATGGTCCGTTGGATAAAGGACGACGAAAGAAAAATAAAATTTTCTTTTGTGTTTTCACCTCGTAAATAAGAAATTTTAATTTTTTTTTAATTTTTTTTTTTAAAAAAGTCGTTTATTTGAAAGTTGTTTACACGTTTTGTTTTTATTTTTTTAAAAAAGAGATGAAATAAACAATAGTAAAATGTAAAAAAAAAAAATTTTGTGGAAAACATTGTATTGGTTAATTTACATATATATATATATATATTTTTATCTTTCGGAATTGAAATTGCCATTGGATTAGCATTGAGATGCAAACCGAAGGTATCTGCGGTTTGAAAGAAAAGCGAAAGGGTTAAGGATGGAAAACTGGCATTCCTGGACGATGAAATGGTGCAGGTTCCACGAAGCCTCGTTGGAAGAAGGCCGGTTCTGGTCTGGATGGATGGGGACGGTGGTCGAATTGGTCGTGTGGGACGAGCGGGTTGGCATGTCTCACGAGGTGTCCGAGTGGCATCGGGAGGTTGAGAATGGGCGCTGCAATCAGCTGTTGCGGTGGTTCCAATTCCTCCTCTTTTTCTGGGGTGGGCTCGGGGGCAACGGCCACGAAGGCCGGCACGAACGCGTCTTGGGGGTCTTTGGCGTCTTTCTTCCGGTCTCTCAGCATGGCCAAAAAGGGGAAGTGGTCGCCAGTTTCGGTTTTACCTATCAGGAGGTAAGGGAAGATCTTGAAATTGGACTCGGCCTCGTTTTCAGTCGGGTCTTGGTCTTTGTTTCCGCCGGAAGTTGGTGGTTGGACGCTTGCGGGAGCGTCTTTCGACTCGGAATCGGCGTCCGCGAGTTTGCCGAGACCTTTAAGCGTGATGTCGTCGTCCTCCAAAAGCGTCTTTTCCGCGTCCGAGTCGGCGGTCGAGTTGTCCGTGTCCGCTTGCCGGAACCGGAGCGGTTTTTCCTGGTTGTCGAAGCCCCAGAACTCGGTGTGGTGCGCGAGACGCGGCGACGACGGTGATCTGCTCGTGTGGTCTGCGATTCGATAGCGGATCAACACGGGGGGTAAAGTGCTGGGCGTGTGGTGCCGGGACTGAATGGAAACAGGAAGTGAATAGAAAAATAAAAATTAAGTCGACATTAAAGCTGTAGTTTGTGTGCCAGTAGATCTAATGGTGTTTTCGTAGGTGCAAAGCTTTTTTTTTTTTTTTTTTGACCTTTATAAATTAAAATACATTCGAAAACATTTACCTAGGTTAAAAAAATAACAAATTTTTGTGTTTTTTTTTTAACCTTGCCGATTTTGAAAGCATTTCGGCCTAATTAGGAAGGAATTTAGAGAGGTCGGGAAGCTTTTTTCAATACTTTTTTTGTTTTTACCTTTTCTGCTAATACTGCAGCTGTTTAGTTGGAAATAAAAAGAGTATTTTAGATAAAATGGAAGAAGAAAGATGAATTAAGACATAAATAACGTACATGATAGTGCTAGGAGAAGAAATGTTGCTATTAGCTTCATGATTTGACCACCTATATGAGTAATTGATATTCAGATGATAGTGGTTATGAATGAAATATGGTTGTAATTGACTGACCTGAGCAAGAGAAATCCACTGGTTGCTTAGAATTGCAATTTTTAAATAGCAGAAGTTTGAAATTGTGTAGCAAGAAGGAAGCGAGGCTTCAAAGTGAAGGACCAATCACAGGTTGATTGCAGGTGCAATGTCCAGTGAAGGGGTGATCGACTTTAGTCAGGTGGGACTTGGAATTATTTGGATGAAAGTGGAGCAGTAGTCGTGGGTTTATTTACCTATTTCTAATTTTTTTTTTTGGTTTTAAATTAAATTTTTTTTTTAATATTTTTTAAAAATTATTTTTTGGTGTAAATTCTCACAGGTGTGTGTTTGGGAGTGGTCTGGGAAATGTCAATTTTAGGTGATTTATGAAGTGGACTACTGGGGTTGATGAATGAGTGATTTTTTGACACATTAGAGGTCGGTTAGCTGAGGATTATTTAAAGGTCACGCTTGAGAAGTTCAGAAATTGAAAATTTCTCTTTTTTTTTCTTTTTTTCTTTGGAAATGTTTTTCAATCCCTAACGTGTAATTTTCAGGTCTTTTTTCTTCTTTTTTTTTTTTGTTGCAACATTTAAGTAAGCATGAAAAGATTGCATAATTTTCTGCAGTGTAAATAGGTTTTTGAAGGATTTTACACCTTTCTGAGTTGGGTCATTAAGTCCATGAGCAAAAAAAAAAGTAAGAAGTGAAGTGAATTTGAGGTCATAAAATATTGATTTTAAAAAGTCTTAATGATTGATGTTTGCATGTGCTGTTTTCAAAGATCCTCTTGGAGTTTTAACATTAAATCATTTGACCCATATTGAACATGGTCCTATGTTTTAAAATGAAATAATTTTTTTTTTTATCAACAACATAAAAAATGTAACTGTCAGTGAACCTACATAAGGAAGTAGTTTTTTAACCCTATTTTTTTTTTTTTTTGGTTGATATCACTTTATTATTTTTGTACATTGTTTTATAAAAAAAAATTTACAGTTTAAAATGAAAGGTTATTTTTGTAAATTTGAAAATTTAGTTTTTTTTCTTGTTTTTTGATTTATTCTTGACAGTTACAATGACAATTTGGGGTCTCTTTGTTTTCTTCTTTGATGATGGTGATGGAAAGGCAGATCTAAGGATCATATGTTCATTTTTCATGTCCACTTCATGAGTTGGGTGGCCATATAATTTGTAGAGTTCCTGATTGTTGCCGTAGTAATGGGGAGAACTTGGACAGTCCACATTGAACCACCAATCACAAGTCAAGGATTTCTGATTGAAAAGTGTGTCTTTGGCACATTTGAAGCTGTCCTGTCTGCCATCTGGTTGGCAGTAATGCCAAATCTGCAAATAACAAAACGAAATCAAACGCTTGAAGTGTCAAATTTGAGAATTCTGTACATACAGTGCAATGACTTTGAACATCAGCATAGAAACCAGGGTGATAGTGGTTGTGGCACTTGAAACTGGTCCAGGGAATGTGAACTTGCATCGCATAACTACTGTGAGGAGAAGTGTGACTCGTGGAATAATGGCTTCCATAGTTTTCCTCGTGTTTTTCCTCGTGGTGGTCATCCGTAGATGGGTATTTGGAGAAATGTTTTGTCTTTTTATTGTACTCGGGTTGGGTATATTGTTGTTTGGTTTCTTTGTCTTCGTCGTGATCTTCGGATGGATATTTAGGGCTGGTGTGTTTGTTATTCTCCTCTTCCTTTTCCTCTTCCTCTTCTTTAGGAGGTTTGTATGGGACTTGTTGATAATTGGTTTGGTATTTCAGTTTGCTGTAACTTGAAGGGTTTTCAGTTGGATATTTAAGTTTGCTGTAAGTTGAATGGGTTTCAGTTGGATATTTAAGTTTGCTGTAAGTTGAATGGGTTTCGGTTGGATATTTCGCTTGTTGATAGTAGTGAACTTCATGCGAGTATTGTTTGACTGGTTTGTGGTAAACTGGTCTTCCGTGGTCGGTGTGAATAGTATACACAAATCGCCCGCCTTCGTAAACGGGATAATTTTCATAATGCTCGCCTTCGTAAGCTGGGTATTTTTCATAATGCTCGCCTTCGTAAGCTGGGTATTTTTCATAATGGCCGCCGTTGTTTGCGGTTTCGCCGTGCGCGTGATACTCGGAATGTTGGTGTTTTCCGTAAGTTTGTTTGCTCACTTCGTGTTTAGGCTCGTCGTGAGGTTTGTAATCGACATCTTCGTGCGATGAACTATCGTATTGACTGTTTTCGTCTTTAAATTCCGCCGATGGGCCGTGGTGTTCGCCATCTTGGTTTTCAGCCGGGAGCTCGCTGTTTTCCGGTTTCACTGCAGAGTCGTGTTTGTGTGGGCATATCTCGTAGTCGTGATTGTTTGACTGGTGTTTATTTTGTTCTTTTTTTGCGTGTTGTTCGTATTCAAGGTCTTTATAACCTCCCATAGAGTCGTAGGTTGGGGCGTAGGAGCCGAGGCCCGCGTCGTAAGTGGTAAGTGCGGGTGCTGCGTGATAAGCCGTCATTTTTCCATAACTAAAGTGCGGGTGGCCATTGTATGTTGAAGCTGATTTGGAATTAGCGAGCTTTTGAGAGTATCTGGGTCTGCGGTAATGGTAGAAGGTGTAACCGTATGAAGGTGATGAACTCTCGCTTGAAGTTGTTTGACTTAGTGACTGGAAAAAAAATATTTATTTTTTTTAAATGTGATTTTGTTTTGTTTCCATATTGATTTTGTCGCGGTTCATTGGCATGGGCAGGGCCAGTTATTAGTGAAGGATAATAATGGATTAGCTTCGAGGAAATTTATGCCGAAGATAGTTTTTTATTTTTTATTTTCTTTCTTTTGCGTTTGATTTTTGACTCGTTGTTGGCAGGTCAGTTAGGAGTTGGGTCATTGGACAAGTGTCGTAAGATATTAAAAATGCAGGTTTTTAATAGTTTTAGTGTGCATTTAGGGTTGGCTCTACCGGCAGCGGCAAGTTTTAGAAACGAAAGAAAATTGAAAAATAATGAAAAAGAAATTAATAATAATGATAGTGCGTAGGATTACAACTTTTATAATAAGTTGATTTATGTTTATGTTGGTTATTGTTTTTTTATTTTCTACAATCTCTGGATTAACACATGGCTTTTAAAATTTTAAACGCTAGTTTCTGCAGGTAGGGGTGCGCTAACCTTTACTGTCTGAATTGACCAAAATGATTGAATTCAATATTTAAATTGACCAAAATGATTGAATTCAATATTTAAATTGACCAAAATGATTGAATTCAATATTTAAATTGACCAAAATGA